>VWYK01043580.1:16444-29014 GCA_013399775.1 Semnornis frantzii | reverse complement strand
TCCACACCACTCTGTGATTCTGTAAATTCTGAATTCATATCTAAAAATCTACTACGGTCCTTGGCAAGGCTTTTATAGCCTCCCTGGGCTTTGAGCTGCCTTAGGCTTCATGGATAAAGGTGGCACGTAAAACAAATCCGCCCTAAACCTGACCCTTCCAACATATGTGGATGCTCTTATCACACATTTTCACGTGCAAGACAAGACCAGGCACATATCACTGTGCCTTCAAAGTACCACATTTTTGTCACAGATGTTTTGAATAAATAAATGGTGTCATACAGGCTGATTAAATCAATACATCTGTATCAACTCACAGTTCCTGACAGCGTGTTCCAGAGGATATCTTCTGCTCCCACTGTACCCTTTGAAATTGTAGATATAAACAAACAATAATAACAAAGCCACCTTGTTTTCCCCAGGTTAACTTTTTCATCTTTATCTAACTATAACAGTAGCTGCTCTGATTGTGGTGGAGGAAAACAACCCACGGATACTGCAGATGAAACCATTTCAGCACAAGGTTATCCAGACTGGTGGTACTGGAAACCACAGGAGCAAAACTCAGCTCCAGTGTCATCAGATCCCCACGCTGGAATGTTCTCCTACTACAATTTAGGTTTTTCCAGCCATTCCTTTCTAATCCAGTACTCATACAGCGAAACCTTATTTTCTTTCCATCCATTGTTGCATATTTGTGTGTTTGGTAGAGTAGTGCGAGATTAGGAAATTTCAATTTGAAAAGGGGCCTGGGGTTGTGGTTTCTGGTTGTGTTTCATTGCAAGGAGGTCACTTCTCCATTGATACTTGCTGAAAGTGCTGAGGTCTGTAGCAAGCCAGTAATAATATCACATGGTGCATCTGCTTTGTATGTCTGGATGTCCTCAGAACCTCTATCTATCATGTGTGTGTGTTTAGTAACAGCATTAGCAGTGTGAGATTGGGACTGGGAACTGGGATTTTAGGGACTTTATAGCTACCAGGGGGAAAAAAATCTCATAGATAATGTTCATGAGTTTCTATTTAAATTCATAGTAAGTAAGCAGATGAGTAATGTGTGGTAAAAAAGAAATACTCTACCCAGAGGACAGACTCTCACTAGCATGTAAAGCTCACATTCTTCTCTGGCTGCTCACTTCTGCCTCACTTCCTGGGCTTACATCACTTAATGGAGGCCTTAGAATCACAGAAGCATGGAATCCTTTTGGCTGGAACAAACCTTTAAGACCAAGTCCAACCACTAACCCAGCACTGTTGGGTTACAGCTAAAACCACGTCCCTCAGCAGCACAGCTACCCTGCTCTGAAACCCCTTCAGGGATGGAGGCTCTACCACTGCCCTCGAGGAGATTAAATTGTTCCTCATGTCCAATCTAAATCTCCCCCGGCACGTTTTGAGGCTGTTTCCTAATTCTTTCACTTGTTTCTTAGGAGAAGAGACCAACCACCACCTCACTTCTCCTTTCATGTAGTTGTAGAAAGTGACAAGGTCTCCCCTGAGCATCCCTTTCTCTTAAGGAGAAATCCATTTAACTTAGTGAGCTGGTGTCAGTCTGTCAACACGTCTTTGAGCCATCCTTAGGTGCAGCAGGTAAGCTGGTCCACCCAAAGTCACCACAAACCACTAGAAGGTTGAATTTTGAACTTTGATGCCAATTATTCTGGTTAGATCAATTTTTATTTGTGGTTGCATTTGGTCTGGTTATTTTAATAGCCCTACGCTATACCTGCATCTATGTTGATGAATATTAGAGGTAATTAGAAGGAAGGATGAATAAACCCAGGACATAGCAAGGCATAATCATTCTTGGAAAACAGCAATATTAACATTATCCTGCCTTTTACACATCTATAGTGTCAGGTATGAAGAAATGAAAAATGTCTTCTTGAAATCAGAGTAGAAAGGTTAAAATTACCAAGTCAGGATGTCATTGCACTAACCTGCCATAGCTCTTTTGCAGGTGGTTTATGAGGTCACCATAAAAGACAACATCTGAACACCTTTCATATAAACCTAAGAGCAAACTAATGCTACAAAAGAGCAGGAAACTTAGGAGAGAATGAGGGAGAAAATGAGTCTTCCCTCTCTCTGAAGATGTGGAGCTTGATGGGTAGTGGGAATATTTCTGCATTCATTATCTGCATCTTGGCTTTGCTTATCTTCGACCCCAAAGTTTTACAGAAATGTATCTCTGTATCACTCTGACCTTCCAGAGACATCAGTCTGGCAAGGAAATCCAGAGAATTTCTGGCATTGAGGGGACTGACTCACTCATTGTTCCTGTTCATTGTCAGTTCAGGAATTTCCTCTGGTTTGGTTGGAAGGAAAAAAATCCAGCCAATGGCAGTTGTTGGTATTTTGCTGTTGTTTGCCAGGAGTCTAAACCCCAAAATATTTTCTCCTCTCAACAGCATCATGTTTCTGATTAATCAGGGTCAACTCCTCTTTTTTTCCTCACCTGACCTCTAGTAGCGACCCCAATGTTCTCTTTTATTTCCTTGATCTATTTGCTACATTCCCAGCCAGGTCTCTGGAGTGTTGAAGGTTGAAAGTAATTTCCAAACACCTTCAGCTCTATTCTGGTTCCAGTTAAACTGGTCTGAATCAAGACTCTCTTGAAGTAATCACTGGGCAAAATTGGCGTGGGAGCCAAACCACAGTTTATAACATTAGGGATTATGTCTGTCAAGGGGAAGAAGAAAACTCTCACAGAATCTCTATAGTATTTGCCTTGCCTTGCTAATCCAGATCTCTCCTTGTCTTCCTCATCAGCAGAGCACCCTCTTTATGAAGGTGCTTTCCAATGTCCCTTTATCAGAGGATACCAAGACAGGGCAATGGGCCGTGTTGGATGGAGCACAGTCATAGGATGCTGGATCTGTCCCTGTATCCCTGCATGTCTCCATCCAACCTCTTCTCCATGAATCCCAGATTGGGTTTTCCCAATAACCCCAGCAGGGGTTATTTTTGCGGCATGCACCTAGGGGAAGAGATGGAGCTGGTCTTATTCTCACCAAGGAAATTGAGTTAGCAGGGGAATAACTAATGTTTTCACTTATTAAACAACCGCTTTCAGGATGGATATCACCCTACCTCCAGCTAGTCATGCATTCTTCTAAGAATCATTTCTGATAGATGTCTGCTCTTCCAGTAGGCTTGCATGTGGGACATATAAACTCTATTGGAGCTCAAGCTGTGAAGTTGGAAGAAGCTGGCTGGGTCTTAGCTTTCAGAGCTGTGCTCAGGAGCTCAGGAGTCAGATAATGCTCAACAGGGTGGTTTGGAGCTAGCTTTGACACAGAGGGATTCTGCACAGGGAGGCCCAGATGGATTTGGACTTGAAAATATTACCATAATATATTTGCACCATAATGTACATAATGGGGGGAAGTGGATGCACAAGTTTGTGAAGGAATGCTGGAAGGAGGTTTGTGCAATAAGGCATGATTCGTGTTAGCTGTGTGGAGGATCCAGCCCCCTTTTATCCCATCTGAAGACTCATCTGGGAATTTCATCATGGTAGGGCAACAGCAAGGCGAAAAGGCATCCTCACAGGGTGATCTAACCCTGATCAAGCTCAGTAGCATCTGAGAGCAGGTTACCACAAGCACAGTCCCGGTGCCAGGACTTAAACAGTTTCCATTTCCCCATAAAGACCAGCTCACTGTATCCAGCAGAGATGAACAAAGTTTCCATTTGCCGTGGTGGGCTCATTAGTCACAGGTAAAAGTTTGTTCTCCTCGCTGCCTAAATCCCTTAAGGGTACTTTGGGTCTGTTCCTAGTCCCATTAAACTCAATGGGAGCAGGATTGGGCTCCAGAAGGTATTATTCTTAATTTAAACATTAATAGTTTAACTCTCTGTTGTTAATAATAATAACCCCTTGGAAAATTCAGACTGAAATCCATTTCCTTGCTGAATTTCTTTTCTCCCATCAGACCTGCAAACTGGTTTGTTATTGTTGGGTTGCTCCTGAGTGCTCTGGGTTGCACACACTGGTTTGTTATTGTTGGGTTGTCCTTCAGTGCTGAGCTGCTCACACAAACTAATTTGTTATTGGAGTGCTGCTTTAAGCTGCACGCTCTGGTTTATTACTGATGGGTCATTCACTGGGTGTTGGGCTACTGTCCTTCTTTTATGAGCATTATTACCGAGGGCTTTTGTGAAACTCCTACCCACACAAACAGAAGGGCAGGAGCTGTGGCAAAATTTCAAGCAATGGTTTGGGATTAATCCATTCTGCTTAACTTTTAAAAGGGGATTAATTAAGGCTTTCAGAATTAGGAAAACTGCTTCTTACTTCAATATGGTTTAAGACACCATTTCCTTCCCTACCTCCCCTTCTTCCCACATCCTTCTTTCAGAACATAACTTTTTATAGGTATCCTATCTTCCATCTTAATTCTCCTGTTAGCTTCCCACTGGCCCTTCAGGAAAAGGGATTTTTTATGGAAGATTTCCTTTCAGGTTCAGTGCAAGAGCAAATACTCATGACCCTTGATCTTAATTCTTACTTTCTTCTATTACATCTTCATTTCATTTCATATCTTGATGATCATTAGGAAAATGAAAAGAAAAGCGACTGGGAAACATCAGTTGGACAAGAAACTGGTATATTTATATGACATAAAAAATTCTTCACTATCATCATTTCCGAACAGCATAACACTGATACAGCTTTTTGCCACTGGTGATTTGGTAATCAGAATTTGGTGAAATTAAGCTGTTTAACCTTGGTGAAATTTAGCTGTTTAAGCAAGGCCAGCAAAAAGAGTAGACATTATGATATAAAATACATAAGACCTTTGAAATTACCTCTGATTACCTCTTATTTTCCTTTAGTAAATGTATGGATGTAGAATCATAGAATCATTTGGGTTGCAAGAAATCTTTAAGGTGAACAAGTCTGACCATTAACACTGCCAGGTCACCACTAAACCACGTCCCTCAGCACCACATCTGCATGGCTTTGATGTCCCTTTTGGAGTGATTTTGACCCAATTAATCCAGTGTGAAAATCAAATGTGAGCAGAAGACACAAAGCTGAAGAGACCTCACTGCTAAATCTAATGGCCTGCTATCAAGGCTTACCACTGCACTCTTGTTGAGCTCCATCTTGAAACCAGGCAGGGTTTGATTCTGCATTCCCTGCTCCTCTGGGCATATCCAGACAATGATCACAGACCAGATGTTCGCCACAGACTTGAACATGGAAATGCCCTTGCAATTTTTGCATGCTGTCCACCAAACCCCAGGGAATGGATGCCTGCAGTTTAGAAGAGGAACTGATTACTAGGTTTGTTTGAAGGAGAAACCAGTTAAGGCACAGCAGTTCAGCCCTCAAAGTCATGGGTGGACTGGGAGGAGAGCAACCAGGACTAAACAGTAGGTCTCTGTCTCAGAGCGTTTTTTCTGTTCCCAGCAAAAGCCTTCAGGCAGGGGCTGAAGAAGCATTTTCACCATCCTGCTAAAAGAAAGGTTGTGCCACCGGTGCAAAAGCACTCACTGCTCAGAACGGTGGCATCACAGCGCTGCTTCGGCCTGGAAAGGGAAACACGCTTTAAACACAGATTTCCAAAGAGCAACAGCCCTTGCTCCCTGTGGGTGCTGCCTGCTTCTCAGAACAGAAATAGCAGTATCTTGTGATTTTCCTAACCCAAGCATCACTTGCTTCAAGTCTTTATTTTCCTTTTGATAGAACTCATTTTTCGGTGGGTGCTTGGGCATGGTCAGGACCAGTCTCCTTCAGCACCATGCTCCATGCCTGAGTAAATGGAACTCAGGGAATGGGTGCCAAACCCTGCCCTCACATAAATACTCCCAATGCTCATTGACTTCTCCACAAGCTGCTGGTGCATATCTGAGGGCAGAGCTTGGCCTTCAGATGGATCAGTTTGGTTATTTTGCAATTCCAGTGCAGAAATTCCTTTTTTTTTCCCTCTCTGAAGACAAGGAGTCCATTGCCACATCCCAGCCTGCTGCTGGTAAGCAAAGCCCAGCGGATTTATCAACAGTGACTTTTAACTACTGGACTGTGTTGGGATTCTTGTGTTTTACAGCCGGGATATAGGATCTCTGATATGAACACCCAAGGATTTATTGGTCCCACGAGGACTTGGGGTTTTGCTGGCAATGCAGTTCAGAGAGTCAGGGGAAGTCAAAGGTTATCTTTTGTAGGGTAGTATGGGATTTACCAGCTGACCCTCCCCCCCCTACCCCCTCTGGTTCATCTGCTAAAATCATTAACGAGCTTCCCTTTACCCTCAAGAACTGTTAGTGTCTTTTTAGCACAGAGATCAAGTTACTGACCTCTGCATTGCCAATATACCTTGAGGATTTCAAGAGCTTGGGGGTATTTTCGGTGTTAAAAAGAATAGAGTGAAGAAAGATGAGTAATAAGTGGGTGCCTAACCCAAAATCAATGTGTTTCTCACTCATTAAAGTGAAGCTTTGCTTGTTTATACATCACCATCTCCAGAGATACTTTGTTTGAGAAAAAGTGTCAGTCTTGAGATGCAATGAAAAAAAGAATGGGGATGGAAGTGGGACATAAAAATGAATGAATGGTATTACAAATTATGAAATTGGGATGGTGCTCCCCATCTCAAGGAGACAGGAAGATGCCGTTGTTGCTGCTTGGAAATGATGAATTGCAATAACTTTGGAGTTCAACCTCGCTGCTGGAGGAGGTTTTTCATCTCCTACAAGCTTTCTGCAGACCACCTCCATGGTCAACCAAAGTCCTTCATGCACCTTGCCATGCCTAGAGGCAGACAGCACAATTTGGGGGAAATTCAACAGGAAGAAATTGCTGCTCCACTCTCCTGACTGGGTTTTCACACCTTCAGGTTCTCCATCAGCTACCCTTTGCACAGGCTTCAGCAAGTGTTTTTCCAGTTAAACTAATTTTGGAATGGGTCCACGACAAAATTAACAATGCAATAATAACAATCCTGCACCATCTAGCTGGGCTTTTCTCACCATACCAAAGAGCAACTAGCAGAGGTCATTTAAGGCCTCCCAGTGATATCTCTTCCTTCTTTCTCCCATCTCCTGCCCCATACATCAGTGATCTAATCAGCTATGAAACCCAAAGCAAGGGGCTCCTGTGTTATCCCATTACAAAATCAAGATTAATCTGACCATGAGAAGCCTGGCAGGGTTTTATGATATGCATGGCGCCATTCCTCTCCTTTAACCTGTTTGTTACATTTATACTCAGGAACTTTTTATCATTCTTGACACCCCTTCATCTGTTCCTCACCATGCAGTAGCTGGGAGTCTTGTTTCACAGGACAGCAAGGATGAAATCACTTCATCTCAGTAACAGGTTACAGTCATTAAGTTGCTGTTTGAACACTTGGATTTTAATCCATTTCCTTTTCTTCCCATCCTTCATAGAATTTGAGACCCATAGACTACTCCACCAATTATGGACTTTAAGTATCGACACTACTACTCCACCAGTTATTGACTTTAAGGGTTTGGTTTCTATCTGTCTATTTATTGATTTATTTTTATTCTAATAACAGCAATAATGTGAATATCACTCTTCCTTCTTGTAAAAGTAAGGCAGGGGACAAATGTTCTCAGGCACTAATTACACCCAAGTTACCTGATATCAAGATATAGAATGTAGATTTTTTTTTTTTTTATGTGCAATAGAAAGTGTGAAAAGAAGATGAGGGGTAAACAAAAACGTCTTCTTTGTTTTCACATCAACATCAAGCCATTTGGAACCTGTTAACTGAGCAGAACAGCTCCAAGACACCGTTGATTAACAGCAATTACAGTGATGCAGCAACCAGTTCAGTGACAGGACAGACACCTTCTTGCCAAGACTTTTAATGATCCAGTTAAAAAGTTAAACTTTGTTTGCATTACATGGAACCTATCAGGAAATTGGAAAGTACTGCCCCTGCTTTGAGCTCTGTTGATTCCAGAGCCAGATCCTCTGTGCATGCTGCTTTGCTGCAAGCCTTTATTGGCAAAGTACAAGGAAGAAGTTCCTTCACGTTGTTTATTAGATGACAACATCCAGATACATGAAGAAAGGTTTGTGAATAGAGTTCTGGACACAAGGTATCTACTTAATTAAGTCTGGGTTGCTGTGCTTAACTTCAGCCCAATGGATCCTTTTGTGGACATCTCTATCACAGACCACATCTTGATTGCAGGGCAATCGTCCTGCAAACATCTCCCACCACTTGTCTGCATCTGGCTGCAGCTGACACGCTTTGCAGGCCAAATCTTATTCTCATTGAAGGTCTCAGAGGAATGGCAGAGACTGAGTGTCTTCACCTCACAAACCCCAAAGCTCCATCCAAAGCTGCTGAGACAGGTCTTGGACCAGCAAAAGTGGTTTTATTAATTAGAGACGGGTATGAGCATGTCAGATACGAAGCTGTAGGAGGGATTATAAACAGTGTGTATGAGATATGTGAGAACAAGTACAGCGAAATATCTGCCAGGTCCTCAGCTGAGTGGGTTTCACTCCAACAGGGTAAGCTGGCTCCCAAGAAATGTTCTTCTGCCTTCAGAGGGAATATTTGTAACTCAAAGACTTTCTCCACTTGAACATGGACAGCGAACGTGTTTCAAACACAGTGCTGAGAAAAAACATGAGAAGCTAATAAAGGGAGGTTAGTATCTTGGAATGATTGAGTTGAAAACATTAACTCTTTTGCTTGGTCCCAGTGATGTGGTTCTCCACTGGCTTAAAAAATGATCATCTTCTGCCTTATTCAGACTCGGTGCCCCAGGCTCGCTGAACGAGAGAGCTGAGACGCATCACCACGTAGAGAAGTTCAAACAACTAAACTGGCCTTGACCTGAACTAAAACTAATAGTTTGTGTTTGTGATGGCTACGAGAACAGCATCTGGCTTACATTTAAATAGAAGGCTATTCAATAAAGCCACTGCCTCTCCAAACTGCACAGAAGTAAAGATTAATTATTGCAACTAGCGACATTTCAGCCATTCATGCACCCGAGGGAGAGAGGCAACCCTCTCCCCCAAGAATCAACAGCAACAACAAAATCATGCCGAAAGCCCAACAAGAGAGAAACACCAAGAATATATTGTTGTTGCTGATGTTCTGCCCAGGCATCTTAAACATGGAATTAAAACATAATCTTTACCAGCAAACTGCTTCTGTTTGTTGTCCTCCCAGGGGAGAACCCAGAGTTTCAAATGGGCTTTTAATAGCAGCACTCTGAGAATCCGGCCTCTATGTCTTCCAGCCTCTTTGGGAGATCATGTTTCACATTTCAGTCATTCCTCAGTGTGTTGGCACAGCCTAACACTGGCTTCAGACATTTGGTATTTGAAACAGAAAATCTTGGTGTTTCATTCCTTGCCTCACTTCTCCCTGTGTTTCTCCAGCATCATATAATACTGACAGCCCCTGCCTGTAAAGAAAGGCCAGGTTCACTCGTTTATTCAGCTGCAGGCTTTAAAAATGTAGAATAGGGGTTTTGTTCATAGGAGAGAGCAACTGCCAGTGAACTTTTTCCTTCTTTACATAAAAGTAGGATAGCACAATAAACAATGGTAAGAGAAGTGGGACCCAAAGTATGTATGCACATATGTAATATTCAGCTGGCTAGCTTTTTAGCGGCCCGGTTACAGGATAAAATTCTTCTCCCATTCTCATGAGCGACTAAAATACTTGAATAATCTCAAGGTTTGCACCTTCATACATCAAAATCTGTAGAGGAAGACCTCGTGTGTTAGTGAATTACATAGTGAAGCATGCCACTTGTGTCTTCAGGACTTTCAGGAGGAAGAGTGTTCCTGTATTTGGGGAGAAGAAGAGATGAGATAAAAAGGAGACACAGAAACAAGTTGTCTTCATAACAAGTGGGAAAATTCCAATGATAATGCCTGTCTGATGCTACCCATCTGGAGATTGCAGCTTTGTGGCCATCGTTGCTTGTGGGACATTACTGCTAGCATCAGGAACCACTGAGATTTTCTAACCTTTTCCCCATGTAGATCAGTTCTGTAAGGAGAGTAGGTTAAGAGAGTAGATACGGTTCTGTGAGGAGAGTAGGTAGAGAGAGTAGGTACAGTTCTGTGAGGAGAGTATGTAGAGAGAGTAGGTACAGTTCTGTAAGGAGAGTAGGTAGAGAGAGTAGATACAGTTCTGTGAGGAGAGTAGGTAGAGAGAGTAGGTACGGTTCTGTAAGGAGAGTAGGTAGAGTAGGTACAGTTCTGTGAGGAGAGTAGGTAGAGAGAGTAGGTGCAGTTCTGTGAGGAGAGTAGGTAGAGAGAGTAGATACAGTTCTGTGAGGAGAGTAGGTAGAGGGAGTAGGTACAGTTCTGTGAGGAGAGTAGGTAGAGGGAGTAAGTACAGTTCTGCAAGGAGAGTAGGTAGAGAGAGTAGGTACAGTTCTGTAAGGAGAGTAGGTAGAGTAGGTACAGTTCTGTAAGGAGAATAGATACAAGACACTTCCTTTGGGACAACCATGGTGGACATCTACACTAGGGAAGTAAAATTAGGCAAATGTCTATATGTCTTGAAGCAGTGCTTCAACATCCAGAGGATGAGTCATACTGCGTCATAGTGATGGAGAAATAAGTGAATCATGCTCTTTTTCTGTGACTATAACATTGAAATCAATGAAGATCTATTGCTTTCCTTTATATAGTGCCCAGCCCCATCTATCCAGCTCCTCTGTGTAATCTCTATGTCTCAGCTGTTCCGCTCACCTCCAAAGCCTGGATGAGCCAGAATTGGATGACAAAGTCATAGAAAGAAACCACCTGTTTTGAACAGATCTTGTTAAACCCTGCTGTTCAATAGACATTGCTTTGATGGGCACACAAGCAGGTTGAGTGGGTACATTCCTGGAGTTGCTGTCTGTGTGGCTGGGCATGACATCTCCCATCCAAGAGAGGGTCCAAAGGAGGAAGGAAAGATCTATATGGAGAAAATGAGAGGTGATGGAGTATTGCTGTGAAAAAAATCATGAGATGCCAGCACTGAGACAGCAAGAATAGGAAATAAATTGCCTCTCTTCCATGAACATTGCTATGATGACATCAAAGGGCTTGATTTGTGTATCTTACCCAAAAAACTACGACACCTGTCAAGTGGTGGGGAACAGGGAGGAGGGACCACGCTGACATCATCTCCCAGGTGTCTTTATGCATGATTAATGTTGTTTCCCTCTGCTTCTGGTCTTCCTTTGGGGAATTTTCATACTCCTTTTGGCCATAAGCACAACAAGGATGGAAGAAGGGAAGCAGATTGTGGCCCATTCCTACATCTGTTCTAATGAACATAGAGTGAAGCAGAGCTTTAATGTGAAGTGTTTGCTTGTTAGAGTGTAATAGCTCTGGAGCTGTCATCAGCTGCAGTGTTGCATAAATATATATTCAGGCACTTCTTATGGAAGTGTATATGTGACCCAAAAGGCTTTATTTAGCCCCTTCTGGTGACTACAGGAATGCCTCATTTTGGGCATATCCAAGAGCAGATTCAAACCTGGAGAAGTAAAGACCTGTGAGCTAAGTGGAGATACTGAGTGCATCATCAGGAGGCTGGGATTTTGCCCATAAAAGAGGTGAAATCCTGAGGACTCATTTTCTTCAAATCAGGTCACGTCTTTCCTTCAAATCTCAGTGGAGCAAAATGTCTTGGTCATCCTGAAGGCCTTTTCCAACCATAATGATTATGTGTGAAAATTGTGGGATGATGCATCCTTCAAAACTCTCTCTACGCTGTGGGTTAACATGAAGAGACCTGAGTTTGCCTTAAAGAGCAGCTTCAAAAAGGTAAAGACCCCATGAAACTCCACATTGCTACCCAGAAGTTCTTTTATGCCCACAACAGGGTCCAGAAGCACTGAGTTGCTCCTCTGAGGTCCTGGGGAGCTCCAGGTACCCAAGGGTCCAGGGCACCAGCACCCAGGAGGTATGTGACAGCCTATCAGTTGTGCCTGTGAAGAGGAATAGTTCTAAAACTGCTTCTCAATCTGCAAGTGAATACCAACATTTTCAAACATCCATGTATTATGGGAAGGTGATGGAATTTGTTCAAGAGGTTTCTTTCAAATAAAGAATATCTTTTCTTCAAAAATGACCAATGATTTTCCACTGCATTGGTAAATTCTTTATCATTAAGCCTTATACCAAAAGTATGACACTTTGGAGCTGGGGGGAAAAAAAAAATAAAGAAAAAAGTTCAGGTTTGAAGGTTTTAGGTAAAATATTTCTTTTTAGGGACAAAATGTGTCAACCAAATGAAAGATTTGTTTTCAATGGATGAAAATTTGCTTTGCGCTGAACGCTCTTTGGAGACACAGTTGAAAGATTAATTTGATGTTAGAATAATGCTATCAATTAATTAATATATTCATTTTATATATTTGCATTTATTCGAAGCTTGTTTAATATTATTTCAAGATCACATCTCAGCTAGTCACAGATTTCAGATGGCTCCTTTTCCCTTCCTTTACTGAAAAGATGGATTAACTTATAATTCTCCTTTTCTGATACCAAAAGATAAAGTCTTTAGCAAGCTCCAACTAATTAACTACTACCAGGAAAAAAAAAAAATCCAA
>VWYK01043580.1:0-14870 GCA_013399775.1 Semnornis frantzii | reverse complement strand
AAGTGCCCCACTCAGACCACATGTGAAATTGTGTGGGAACAGTGGGGGGGGATGAAAGAGCCCCATCAAACATACCAAAAGTGTGGGTGGAGAGACAGGGAGCGTAAGCAGAGAGATACCAGCTGAGTAATTTAACCTCCTGGGCTGGCCAAGCTGGGGACACGGTAGAGGTTTGCTGCCCTAAAAGTGTCTGTTGTTCAGACACTCTGTGACATCAATTTCTAATATGTTATAATATCAGGGACTGTTGGAAGTGTGAGGGATTACAGCTGCCGTTTAATTTGTTCTAAATTTCCTGCTAGCCTCACCAGACATGTACAGGAAATAGGCAGTAAACCTTTAATGGGTAATACCTAACTGGACAATTAACAGGTGCTGTCACATTGAAAACCCAAGCCTGTGTGTGAGGGTGTACCTTGGGGACACGGAGCATCACCAGCAGCAACCCCTGGGTGACGTCCGCACACAGCCGCATCCCAGCACTGTGGTACTCAGACTGAGGTCTCTCCTGTGATACCCAGACTGAGGTCCCTCTCGTGGCAAAATTCACCCTGTTGCCATTACCCAGGGGTGAACCCAAGAAGACTTCTTCTTGTTAAACAACTCACTGCTAATTTTACTGTTTACATCAATAAATGTCATCACAGAAACTGGTCCAGCCTGCAGCACAGGATGCTGGGGAACCTCTGCATCAATTCAGTGCGTAAACTCCACGCCTGTTAGTCACAGCCTGGAAGAGGCAAATCCAGTGCTCATCAAGTGATAGAAAATTGCAAACATTTTTCTAGGACAAAATAAGTGTCTGTCTCTGTCCTGCCACCCCAACTCTACCAGAGACCAGCCAATACCTTCAGGAAAAAAATGCAATTGGCAGGATATATTAAATGATCTTTCTCCTCTGGACTTTCTCAACTTCTGGCAGTCAGCAGGGATGGGGTTTCCTGCTCTGGAGTCTGTATCTGGACTTTAATAATCATTGATGGCTGTTTTTTTCTTAGTTTTAAATTAATTTTTATTTCTAGTCTCCATAAAATCCTGTGGCAATGAGCTCTACAAGTTAATAGCGTGTTCTGTGAAAAGTACTCAAGCTTGTTTAAAGTCTCAATATTGAACATGACTTTAACTCTGTGTTGTTTTCCTTCCCAGTAGAAGATCATTTTAATATAAATTTTCCATGGGATTTTCAAAAGCGTGGAAATCAGGTAGTGCCAATCAGACACAGTCCTTGGGATTGGCTTCTCTGCCCTAAGATGCCAATTAAACACAAAATGGATTTGTGTTATTACACAATTCCTATTTTTTTAATATTATTGTTTCCATACATAATAATATATAGAAGCTTTATATACAATATTACACTTTTTTATACATATATATCAATAAATACTATTATACTTCAATTATTTCATTGCAACATCAGCAGCCTTGTGCAATTTTTCATTTCTCAGCAAGTAAAATATCAGAGAACGACCCTTTTTCAACCTTCAGCTTTCTCCAATAGTTATAAGCTTGCAATTAAGTTCTGATTGTTCAGAATAATTGTATTTCCAATGAAGGTGGAATTAAGTTAATTGAATTGCTATTATTGCCTTCAGAGCAATATTGTTTTAATATGCTTGGCCAACATAAAGCAAACCTCTCCTTTGGAATTTACTTTTATTAAGTTCAAGTCCAATTGAGTTCAAAAGATCCTTCTGCAAAACGTAGCTGTCCCCCTAATAGTGCATGACTGATGTCTTGCACTTGGCTTTCCTATAAATTGCTCTCTTTACTGAGCAATTTCTGTGTCAATACTCAGACATCCTTATCAGCACTTGATGTTCATGTAAACCGACTCTTGTTAATGACTACACGGACGGGGAGGGGGAAGAAAAGTAACATTGCACAGACCTCAAGACTCCTGCTCCATCTGAACTTTGAAGTCCAGCTGTTAATAGCAGCGTTGACTACTGACATAAAAATGTGTAGTAAACTGAACTGACATTGTCTGATTTCAAGCAATTGGTTTAAACCATCACAAACGGTTCAAGCTCTCACTCTTTTTTCATCTCAGTGCCAGCGCTGTCACTCAGGATGATTAACGTTGGTTTGTGATACGAAGGCTATTGTCCTAGCCTGAAAAAAGCAAACATTTTTACAGTTGGGAGCAAGAAAAATTTCAAACAACTTCTCTTTTTGCATGAAGAAAGGATTCCCAGCTGCTGTTTATTATCTCTCTGTTTACACCACACATGTGCATAGGGAGGATAAAGTAGTTCAATAAATTACTTCTCTACTATTGAGCTGGCCATTATGGGCTGCCAGGAACAAAAGCATTTAATGGTTTGTTGAATGCCTCTGAATGTTCCTACAGCCATTTGTAACTCTCACCAAGGAGTTGATCTGATTTCATCTGCTTTATTACTTCATCTAGGGCCCAGAGCATTTTTCACATTGCATGCAGTAAAATGAAAGGCATATAAATGCTACCCCTGCTCTACTGCTAAAGCAGTTAGTGCACATCAACACAGGCTCACGTATCATACCAGGCCAGCAGATGTTAAGGGTGTGAACTCTCATCCCTACAGCTTCCATGAGATTTGATAAAGTTACCAACACCTCACTTTTATACTCAGTAATTTACCCAGTATCTCCATTTTTGGGTTTCTTTTATTGGAAGTTTCCCTCCAAGGGAGTAGAACTTTAAAAGGTTAAGATAACAAGATAATGGATTTTCCCCCATAACAATAACTATCCCAGCCTGTGTGTGCAAACACAGAGTCAGAGAATCAGAGAATCATTAAGGCTGGAAAAGACATTTTATCCCATCAAGTCCAACTGCCAATCCAACATCACCATGGCCATTAAACCACATCCTGAAGTGCCATGTCTAGGTGTTTTTGGAACACCTCCAAGGACTCCACCACTTCCCTGGGCAGATTGTTCCAATGCCTGACCATTCTTTCAGTAAAGAAATTCTTCCTAATAACCAATCTACATGAACCTTGATACAATTTGAGGCCATTTGCTCTTGTTCTACCACTTGATACTTGGGAGAAGAGACAAAACCCCACCTCATTACAGCCTCCTTTCAGGGAGTGACACAGAGCAAGCCTCCTCAGCCTCCTCTTCTTCAGAATCAACAATTCCATTTCTGTCAGCTGCTCCTTGTAAGACCTGTTCTCTGGACCCTTCCTCAGCCTCGTTGCCATTCTCTGGAACTGCTCCAGGAATTCAATGTCCTTCTTGCAGCGAGGGGCCCAAGACTGAACACAGGATTTGTGGTGTGGCTTCACCAGCGCAACGTATAGAAGCATGGTATGTGTCCTCTCAGGCAGCATCTTTAGAACACTTTGTGCAATAATTTGGAGTCTATCTTAACTACACCATCTCAAAGCAATGCTGTTGTGAAAGGATGTCCAACCTCTGTCATCCTGATACGGGCAGAGGGTGAAGAGTTGGAGAGGGGAAAAACCTGATAAGACTTGCCTATAGTTTTATGTAGGTCTTTACAAGAGAAGCAGCAGTGAATCTGCCTGTCATTCTAAAACACTTGGGTACCTTGCTTTGACATGTGCTTGGACTTTACATGTAGACATCTCACCACACTGAAGAAGGAACTTATCTTTGTAACATCAAGAATGGAAGCAATAAGAGGCAAGAATTTCCCACAGACACCTTGCCTCGGTGCCATTTCCCAGCCCAGGTTTCTTAAGAAATGTATTTATAACCCTCAGGAGCCAGATGAACTCTGAGAGGATCTTCTGAGTGAAACACATCATTTTTTAGACTTGCTAGTGACCGCATCACACTCAAGTTGCACCAGGTCTGAAGTTACACAGTAGTTGTAGTCAGTCAAATAGAGACACTGACTTTCTTGATTCATTCTTGGCTAAAAGCAATCTCTTGTACATTCCTACCTTTCACCCCTTCTTCATTAAGTGGAAAATCCAAAGTTTCCTTTAATCAGGTCTGAGCTTGGGTTGATGTGATGTTTACTGACTGAGACTGGTTTTCAAGCGACGTCAGGAACATCTGGCCCCGTGGCTTGGCAGAGAGCCCAGCAAATTGCCAATCCAAAGGCCCAAGTTCACAGGCAGCTTTGGGGC
Source organism: Semnornis frantzii (assembly GCA_013399775.1). Taxonomy (NCBI): domain Eukaryota; kingdom Metazoa; phylum Chordata; class Aves; order Piciformes; family Ramphastidae; genus Semnornis; species Semnornis frantzii. The sequence continues at coordinate 10,782 of VWYK01043580.1, read as the reverse complement.
TTTCATCCCATAACAAGAAAACCCTGAGGGCACTGGAGGTAGTACCACTCCTCCCTGTCTAATCATGCTACGTTATTACCTATGTGCTCCATGGCTGATCTCTGCATAGTGTTACAGTCTTGACATTAAGGTCCCTCAGACATCTATCCAGGTTATGCCATGCTAGCCTTGTGCATCTCTACATTCCCCTTGTGTTCCACCACCTCCTTCAGCTCCCATTCCCATGGTTGCTTGGAGCCAGAGGGAGGTGAGATACAGGAAGTCTGTGCTCACCTCCAAGCAGGGCAACACACGACACACTTCTCTGTATTCCCCAACGGGTCCCACCTTACCATACTTCCCATGCTTCCCTCTGCCACTCCTATCTTTACAGAATGATGTTCCCTAAGGCACCTGAGAAGTCAGTGCCATACAAAGAGTTGAAGTGAGTCTCCAGCCTGGATTGAACCTGGCAGAGTATCCTGACTGCCTGGAAAGCTCAGCAGCAGATTTTCTGCACACAGAAAGCATTTGAGTCTACTTCTTGGACTTGAGGGTCTTAAAAGTGACTTCCAACTGAAATTATTCTGTGATTCTAACTTATTTTAGTGCAGCTCCACACATTTAAGAGCCAATTTCGTGATGTTCGCGTGAATCACTTCTACTCTGAGTAGATCCATTCATTCCAGGAAATGGTTAAGTAAGGCTTCAGATGCAACCTAAGGTTGGATCTTACTGTGAGAGACCTTAAGTTTCATGACCTGGGTCTATGTGGCTCAGCTTGCATCCTCTGTAATGAGTTGTTGGTTGGAGCATGAAAATTGAACCAATGCTATGCTGCTGAGGTGTGCACTGTTAAACACCAAGCAGGGGGTCCTTGCGTGCTGTATATATGTCATTGCAACACATCTTGTCTGGAGAAACAATGCTGTTTATTCACACACAAGTAAAATCTCTGAAGGCAAAGGGTTATGTGGCTTTCATAAAATCATTTAGGTTAGAAAAGACCTCTAAGATCATCAGTTTTGACTGTTAACCCAGCACTGCTAAGCCAAAGCTTCCGCTGCACAGAAAATGGATGTGGAGAGGGTCATGGTTAAACTAAAAGTTTGTTGGTTAGAAAACTAAACAGAACAAAACACAACACAACCCTTTAGGGATTAACACCAGTTGTCTCAAAATGGTTAGTGAGGTGAGGGAGACAATCAGCCAAGGGAAAAAACTGCTTCCAAAAATCAGTGACCAATCTCCAAGAGAGTAACGCCTCTCCATCCTGATGTCCCTGGAGCTCTGAACTCTGCTGGCACTGTCCAGCCTCCTTCCCTGAGAAACACAAAGCTTATGCAGAAAGTCATCTTTGTTCCACGAAATATTTATACTGGAGAAGGGAAGGGCTTTTGTATATTGTCCCTGACCTTTGGAGAGGGGGTGGGGGGGAATTGTAATCAGGTTTCACGATCACAATTTTCACAGCTGCACATAATAATTCTATTCAGGTATTTGATTCATGCTCTGAAGCTGAAAGCTCATCTCGAATTAACAATTGCTATGCTTTCCCACAGGCTCCTCTGCAGAGAGATGTCCTCCTCCTGCCCATCAGCAGCAAACAACCTGGGCATGGACCATGCATGGAGACTTCTTGTGCTGAACACTGTAAGAAAAAAGAAAAGGAATAAAGAAGTTAAATGAGAATGTCTGTGCCTGGCACTTTTTTCCTCTGATGATTTTTTTTCTTTCCAAGTGCAAAGGAAGAGCTAATAGGAGTTTGGCTCCATCTCCTCTTCCTGAGACAGAGTAGGGTCTACAGAATTTCCTGCTCCTGTGCAGCTATCTTAAAAAGGCTTGAAAACACAGTCAGGTCCAAGAAAAATCAAAGGGCCATCTCTGAAAAGGGATACAGAATTTCCAGATCCTAGGGTGGGAGCTGCATTGATGTGGCAAATTACATGGCGGTGGGAAAAGGAAGCAGGTTCAGTGTAAGATTTCACATGTATGACCTTCAGTGCTTCTGCAGTGTAGTTGGGAGACAAGATCGGGGTGCCTGGGTGTGGGGGAGGAAAGATTCAGACTCCTTATTTCCTCTGGAACAAAACAGACACACTTACTGCTTTCAATACAGCTTTACATGACAATAATGTCATTGCATCAAAGGCTGTGGCTGGAAATTTTATCCCTCCAGTGTTGAAGCTCTAGAGGCATTAACATTTCAGCCTGGTCTGGCTGTAGGACCTCCCACTGATGCCACGCTGTCAAGGTACAGTGGGTCAAAATGAGGCAGAGTGGATCAGAGGAAATCTTCTATTCTCAGAAAGACAACAGCTGCTTGTCCTAGCTGGGAAACTGCTCATCATTCCTGGGTTTGTGCATCACATATGCATACAGCACATTTTTTGGTACCTTCCTCTGGCATCTGAATTAAGTACACTCAGCTGTGCGGCTACCATTGCTCAGGTGACTTTTCCAAATGAGGCAAAACTGGAACTACAAGTCCAACCTTTCTGCCACCATCTATCCTGTCCCACCAGCACTATGTCAGGAGATCTGATTCACAGCCATCAGAAAAATGGAGCTGAGCAGAAGCGAATGAGGTAGAAACAAGATTTGCTATCTCGGAAACCTCTCCATGACTTTGGTGTACTTGGATATAGGTTGCCACAACAGGACAGAGCCACCAAATCCCCAAGCGTCACTGAATCCTGCCACATCACTCACCTCCTGCTATAACCACATAAAGATAAGGTTTTTTTTCTTGACATCTGAAGTAACACCTCCTAATTTTTAAAGAAACCTTCTGTAAGTGCTACAAAACTGGAAGTGAGTGGGAAGCAGAGAGGTTGGGTGGGCAGTGGGGATGTGAAGAAAAATCTCATGACCTCGGAGCAGCCAATTTGCCATTTGTGTCATCGTCTTTCCCTGTTTTAAGCATCAGGGATAATCTGGAATGCACTCCTCCTGCTTCAGAGACAGATGGCAGCGAGGAAGCAGATTGGAAGAAAGGAATAATAAATATCTGAAGGTGAGTAAATGTCTTTTGGCTTTAGGCAGCTGCGCCTGTGCTTTTTCTCAGGGTGCACAAATGTCCCCACGTTTACTGCGCTGAGTGGGCCTAGTAACTTTTTTATGACGTGTTTCCTGTACTGTTTGGCCAAGGGTCAGAAATGTCAAGACCTTGGGGAAATCTGATGTTGAGGGCACTGCCTGATCAGGCTGTGATAAGGCAGATTGAGTGGCTGGTTTGTGGCAGGGAAGGCAGAGTCGGTTTGCAGGAGCAGAAGGGTTATGGAAAGTTTCTTTGTTAGCAAGATGAGTCATTTATTCCAATTTCTGACTAGTCAGAAGATATCTTATCTCCTTTGCCATGTTGCTGTGCATCAGGGCAGGCAGCACACACATGCACATAAAACACATAACCTGTGTGAGATGTTCTCTTACCCCTTCTGTGATTCTTCCCAGGGGCTCAGTCAGGGTGGTCAGCCCCCGAGTCAGGCAGAGATTTTTATACTGTGTGAGCTACCTGGTGCCAAGAGGTTGGTTGTAGGTTCCTGTTGTGGAGGCAGCTCTGTGCTGTAATGTTCTCTTGGTAGGACTCTGAATGATGGCTTTTGCTAACAGCATTACAGAGCCATCCATAAACTGAAAATGGTTGGAATAGGGCAGCCAGCTTCCCAGTCCCATCCATCCTCTATCAGGAGGCAGGGACCCAGTGGAGAAGTCATGTCTCCACTGTCTGAAGAACATTATATATGGTGAGAATCTGGGGAAGCTTATCTGTTCTTCATTTCTTTGTGGGGCAAAGTTCGCATCACAAACCGGATAGCCAGAATAGGTGAAAGAAGGATAGCTCCATAAAGCAGAGCTATGCAACTGGCTAGGACAGAGAAATGGAGAAAAAACTGTCAGAGCCAAAATACACTCTGTGTAGTTGACATAGGAGGCTGAAATGAGATAGGCAGTTTGTAATTACTTACATTGGAATTTGGCCAGGACATCGAGGTTAACATCACAACTTCACAAGGACTTCAGAAGCAGCTGAGGATCTCTGTGAGTTGAGAAGACATGCAGGGAACTTCCCTGAAACCTCCTGGCTTGGGCCGTGGTGTGCAACGCATGTGAGCTCTCACCGGGGCCAAGGCCAGCAAGGAACACAATGGGTAGGGGTAAGATCTGATACATCTTCATTGACATGCCAGAACCAAATAAACAAACAGTGAGGCTGTTGCTCCTCAGCCCAGGGCTGTTGTTCTTCTGCCACAGAGTTGTCAGTCTTCTTGACACTGCGCATCTGCTTGGAGTAGTCCACCTTCTGAGAGCAGAAAGCAGAAGAGGTTCACAGCTTAAGAGGGACTGAGATTTGCTTGAGAGAGTCCAACAGAGGGCTATGAGGATGATTAGGGGACTGGAGCACTGCCTTATGAAGAGAGGCTGAGGGACCTCAGGCTTTTTATTCTGGAGAAGAGTGAGAGGGGATTTAATAGATATTAATAAGTATCTGAGGACTGGGTGTCAGGAAGGGGGGACAGGCTCTGCTCACTTGCTCCCTGTGATAGGACAAGGAGCAATGAATGGAAGCTGCAGCACAGGAGGTTCCACCTCAACACAAGGGGGAACTTCTTTACTGTAAGGGTCACAGAGCACTGGAACAGGCTCCCCAGAGGGGGTGTGGAGTCTCCTTCTCTGGAGACTTTCAAGACCTGTCTGGGTGCATTACTCTGTGACCTAAGATAGATTGTATGGAACCTGCTCTGGGAGGGGGGTTAGACTCAATGATCTTTTTGGGTCCCTTCCAACCCCTGACATCCTGCGATCCTGTGTGATCCTGTGAAACACACAAAGCATCCCACTGCAAAAGAAGGGAGAGTTTCAAGAAATTCCACACAGCCAAAAGAAAATCAGGATTTTTCTTTTTGAAAGTTGATTTTAGTCAATGTAAGGGATGTCTCTGGGCTCATCCCAAATTCAAGACACACTGGAAGAAAAAAGCCACTGGGTATCTCTCCACCAACACAAACACATTTTATGACAGCTTTTTAATTTGACCTTAACTAGACTCAGAGGTGGTAATTTTGAAGCATTTCTCTCCAGAAAGACCACACCTTAAGTTTTTCTTGGAACCCAGATACATTAGGAGCAATCCTCTTCCTCAGGGGATGGGATTTTGGTTTTCTACCAAGAACTCAGGTGTTTGAACCACGAAGGAAGATGCCAATGCTCCACCTTCTTACTTTAATTTAAGCAGGCTGCAGCTACACAAGAGAAACACATAAAATGCTGGATAAAAAGCAAATGTGGCACATGAACCATGGCATGGGAGCAAGGACACATCTTCCAGCCATTAAACTTAGTGAATGGAGGGTGAGAGGTGAAAGAAAAGGCAAGTTTGGCAAAAGCCCTTTTGCACATATTAGTAGATGTATAGGTGAGCTCTGTACCAGTCAAAATAGGAAATACCACCCATTAAAGCTGGATGTTGGAATGACTGAAAAACGTTGTGATACTGTGCTGGGGAGTGCTAAGCAGGATGGAAAAAACATCATTCCTAAAGCTAGTGTTTGGAGATTCATGGGAAAATTGGCTTACCCACTAATTTTTACTCAAGTCTTGATGTGACTGGTCTCAACTCTGGCAAGGACTCTAATCTAGTCACTTAATCTGGCTGCAAAACAATGCCATATTGCAAAGAGCTGAGATGCTGCTGAGGTCATTTAGCTTTGCTTTTTCTTTTCCCGTCTTGCAAGCTGAGCCAGCCCTTTTTGTTCACTTGAATAGCTCCTTCTTCAAAGGGACTGTGGAAAAGTCTTATTTCTTCCCCCAAGTGACAGATTTTCAAGCAATCTCAAAGATATCTTGTCCAACAGAATTACCCTCCACAAATCTGACCCTGACAGAGCTGAGGTAAAGTGTGATTTTTAACCTCCAGCACTAAAACATGTCAGGAAAGTTGTAGTTGTGGAGGAAAAGACCTTGAAGTGGCTGAAATTTATGGAGAAGAGACGTTAGGAGTTTTAAATTCCAGATGTTTGAAGCTGCAGCCATTTGGTGAGTGATGGTGAAATTTTGGACTGTTTCTCAAGCACTGGTTTCAGCCTCCAAAATCTCTCCAGGGGGTGATGTAGGTATCTCACTGTGTGCTTGGTTTCAATCTATGTAAATAGTTTACTCATATCTTGCGAGAGAAGACATTTGCTGTTCCTTGGGATCATAAAAGGAGTCATAACAAGCATATCAGTTTTGAAAGAACATCCATGTATTTTTACCATCCATGGATTTTATTACTTGTGCAATCATTCTATTTTGGTTTATTAAGGAAACCTGTGAGGTGACATGTCACAGAGCTATTAGGAAATGCAGGGCACACCTAGAGCCACTTCAATCTGCTTGCTGGTTTTAGGCTAAGTATGAGGGATAAAGACTGTCATTGAGACTAAGTTGATTTTTGCTTCTATTCCTGCCTCAAATACTGACAAACTCAAGTTCCCATGAACATTTGTGGGATGAGGGTCTGTAACAGCAGAAGCATCTGCTGTAAAGTTAGATTGTTCACCTCCTCTCTCAAACTGTGGGAAAAGGAAATCAAGGAATCTAGTAAGATGGGAGCAGTCTGTATCTAGAAGGGGCGTATTAATAGACTGCAAAGGGGAAAAGAGAATTAGGTGGACAAAAGAAGAAATAATTCAAGGAATGATTTTTTTATCTTTCCATCTTGGTGGCAGAAACATCATTCTGCTGGGACTTGGGTCCTTTCCCAGGCCAGTGACCTGCTGCTGTATATCATGGAAGCAAACTCTGGGGCATCAAAGGCAGCCAGACTTTATCTTCTTGACTATCTGTCTGCCTCTGTTACAGCAAAGTAGTCTGCTTCTAGAAGATGCTTTCTCATAGCTGGTTGAACAGAGCAGCACGAGCCAGCACAGCCAGGTCCAGCTTTGTTTGCCACAAGGAAATTAGTGAGGTGGGATTTTTCAAAGGAAGTAGGGATGGCAGGTATGCTTTGGGGTGAAAATACATGTGTGAAATAAAAAAAAATTAAAATAAAAAAAATTAAAAAAAAAAAGGTCCCTGCTCTCTAGCATTCTCAGCCTGTTTAGGAATGACAAATTAGAGGCATGAAAACAAAGAGGGACATGGCAGCAAGGGAGGAGGAGTGGTATGCAATGGATTACTTAATAACAAGTTGCACTGATGGACAAGTTGCACCTCTGGACTGCTTGAGTCCTTGCAACTGCAGAGGATCCTTGGATCCTTGTCAGGGAAAAATGAAAGATGGCTCCCAGTTGGACCATGCAAATAATCAGTTGACCCCAGCCTCCATGGGCCTTGCAGAACCCTAAACCTTTTGCTCCCAGGGGCCCTGTCAGTGGGATATCAAAAGGATGCAAGGAAAAGGATCAAGAGGCCTTCAAAAAAGACATGGACATGGGTTTAAATTTAACCACTTTGTAGTTTAAATTTCACCCATACCTACATGTGGCCGAGTGACTCTTTTTGCCTCTGAGCAGGTGGTGGGACTGTGGCATCAGTAGCAAACATCAAATGTCACATATGGAGGATCCTGAATTTCTCTCTGCATGATCCTCAGTAATTTTACATCACCTGAAAGCTTCTTGCAGGGATTATTGCTCCGCAGACACCCAAAATGCAGTGAAGTGGTGCCTGTGGGAGGCTGTCTATCATGCTCTGGGTTGTCTGTGCATGCAGTTCTGACTCCAGCAATTCATTTATGTTTAACATAAGATAAGCCTTCATTATGAAATATTATTAAACATTCCTCCTGATGGCTCTTGCTGCAAATCTTTCCTGGTCCTGTTTCTATAGTGCAACAGTTGGGGCTGCTCTGTCCCCACATTCTCCTTCTCCAGCTTTGTCCCAAGAGATTTTGTCCCCGTTGCCTTTCCAACCTCTTCAGTACAAAATGTTGCAGCCTTCCCAGCAAGGCTGGAGAAAAACAAATTAGTGGGGGAAAAGGGATTGTTAAAGACAGATGGGAGCTCTTGGGGCTGCTGGTGTTCCTTCCTTGGGAGAGGTTCACCCCCACGAGCCCCCAGAATGAGTGTTGGCTCTCGGTCCTTGTGCAACACAAATACCAAATCATGATCATTAATTTAAAGAATGGGCTTGTGGAATGACCCCAGATGACTTGTGGGCTGGGGACAAAACACATGCTATAAACTTTAGGGGAAATGAAAGCATCCCCTTTTCACTCAGATCTTTTGCTGGATTTTAAGGCACATTATTTAGCCTCCAACTGGGGCTAACATGGATGCCGTAGATGCCCTCCTGTAGAGAGTGTAGTACTATGAAGGTGGATTCCATGTAACCAAACAGCACCTCCACAACTCGGAGAAAAAAACAAAAACAAAACAAACAAAAAAAAAACAACCAGGAAATCACTGTGGTGTTAATTAAGATCTATGGGCTGGTCTCCTTGAAGACATGTGAGATGGAGCTCTAATCTAGGCTGACTGGTAACCACAAAGCGCAGTAACAACCCTCCAGTGTGCTGGCAGCACTTTATAGCACATCTATAGAGATTCAGAGATGGGAAGCGAACTAAAACTTTAATCTCTGATTTAAAAAGTAAACAAAAACAAGGCAGGGAAATAAGTGGGGCTTTTTACATGTGTTTACATGGACATACAGGCAGTTGCTTCTTCCTAACTGCTAATGAAAACAAGGTACATAGGCAGAGTTGGGACTTTTAGTAATGAATCCATATGCAGTAGCCCAATAATCCATTGTTTCATACACAGAATAAAGATAGCCCAGCACAAGTGTGAGTCACTCACAGTTTAAAATAAAGGGAGAGGTTCTATGAGGAAGCAATGTTTGTTAAAAAATACATGAAGAGTGACAAGCAACAAACCAAAAGACGCATTTAATGTTGATCTTCTTGTGATTCAGGGAGCCAAATTTCTCACCCTTCATTAATCAGGTGCATCGTTTTGTGACTATAGAGAACAGGGTCACCCCAACACTGACAGAACTATTCAGGCTGGATTTTTCTGTCTCCTCACCCTTGTGAAGATAATAACAAACTGATTTGGCTCAGAATTGGGGGGGGAAGACCTATCTTCAAAAATGGTATGTTGGCAAAGGTAGTTTCGAGCTTTCAATCTGATCTGAACACCCTTGATTATCTTAAAGGATCTGATGATCTTAGAGGTCTTTTCCAACCTTAATAATATTAAATTAAATTTTTTTACCTTCTATAAATGGAGAATACATCTCCAATTGCAAAGATCAGGAGTTGAGGCTAAGGGTCCATGTTTGAACACTTGCCTAATACACAGCGCAGTGAAAAGTCCAACTTCTTCCGCTGAGATCACTCTGAGCTGTCAAACCAATCCACGATTTAAATCCCTTCCAGCCTCACCCATTCTGGATGAGTTTCCTTTGATCAACACAAGTGAGTAATCCCTGGCGTGTCAGTGCTACAATTAACCCACTGTGTCCAATTCACAGATGACACAAATCTTTCACAGCTTTGCTTTGAGAACTTTGAGCTGTTTCAACTCTCTACTTAAAGTTTCGATGTGATTGGGCAATCAAGAAAACCACACAGAGAAATTATGCTATCCCCCTCCACCCCCCACAGTATTTGCCATAGCTTCATAGAACTGCTTAGGTTGGAAAAGACCTTTGAGATCATTGAGTGCATGTTTTACACTTAATACAGAAGTGAATGCACCCATGTTTTTATTTACCCTTAGTTTATTGCTGAGGAGCATTGTCCAAAACCAGAACAGGACTCAGCTAAATGATAGGGAGCAATATTTACACAGCATCACCAAAACCCAGCATGGTGGCTTTTGGAAGGCACCTCTGGGAATCATATAGTTTCCCCACTCCACTGCTAAACACAGCCAACAAGAGCAGGGTGCCCAGGATCAAAATGTTCAGACAGGTTTAGAATCTCTCCAGAGGAGGAGACTCCACAACCTCTCTGGGCAGCCTGTTCAAGGGCTCTGGCACCCTCATAGAACAGGTTTTCCTCATATTGAGATGGAAGCTCCTGGGCTCCAGTTTGTCCCCACTATCCTGTTGCTGAACACCACTGAAGCAAGTCTGTGTCCATCCTCCAGCTACCCCCCCTTTAGCTCTTGCTGAGCACTGAGAAAATTCCCTCTCAGTCTGCTCTTCTCCAGGCCTAACAACCCCAAGTCTTTCAGCCTTTTCTTTCTCACAGAGATCACAAAGTCACAGAATCAGAGAATTAACCAGGTCGGAAGAGCCCTTTGAGGTCATTAAGTCCAACCTATTACCTAACAACTTCTAATTAACTAAACCATGGCACTAAGTGCTTCATCCAACCTCCGATGCTCCAGTCCTCTCAGCATTTCCCTAGCCTCTTGTCAGAGACTGAGATAAACATATCCCAGCACCTCAGAAAAAAACTTTCTTTGAGCTAAATCTCTGAGAAATGCTAAGCGAACACCCTGTTGTACTCACTGTCCCAAAAATCCCCTCCTGCATGAGCTCACACTCCCCCCAAGAGCACCCCAATATGCAACAATTGGACAAGAGACCAACCAGGGAATGCAGAGTGAGCTTGTGCATGCTACCATGGGACCACCTGCCTGACNAGAGTGAGCTTGTGCATGCTACCATGGGACCACCTGCCTGACTGGTCAGCTTACATGGACCAAAAGACCACCATTCTGGACCACCACACCTGGAAATGAGCTCTCACTGCCTAACACACATAGGAGGTGAAGGTTTCCTGTTGTGACAGGTGATGCTGATTCTGACCCAGCAGCAGTCTGGCAACTCCTGGTTTATTGATAGCAGCAATCATTTTGAAGAAAC
>VWYK01043577.1:0-14126 GCA_013399775.1 Semnornis frantzii | reverse complement strand
GGTTCTTGGTGGATCTATGATGGGTTGGATGTAGGTTCTGTGTTCTGGTTTGGCCTTAAATTACACACCTGATTCCATTTTGTTTTCTTCTCTTTGTTAATATTGTGGTTATCATCCAGAGCTTACAAGATCCTGTGAATAAACTAAGAGAAAAGGAGGAGCCATCACTGTTTTGCTAAGACTGACCATTAACAAAATATATCTTTGATTCTAGAGGAATTGCACAACACAAAGCTTTCCTCACCAACTTTCCATACCCAGTAAACATTCACTGGACTAGAATTTGGCCTGAGTCTAATTTCCCTCTGCTTTGCCACAAGCCTATCCTCAAGAGCAGGGGAGGTGGCTCCTGTCCTGTCACTAGAGGATGGGAGGAATGTGCCTACACAGTCCTCTTCCCCACCACATCAGGCTTGTGGCTGCTTCATTCTCTGCTGGTTGAATGGCTTTACACAAAGCCTACAGCTTTTGGGAAGTATATGTTCTTCACTCAACAAGTTCCCTTTGCATAAAAATTGCATGTAAAGCACAGGCTTTGCCTTTTCTTGCCTTTTTTTTTTTTCTTTCTATTGAGATCCTTTATCATCAGAACTGCTGATCTGGTTCTTTAGATGTCTGCTGACATAGGACAAAACTCACCTGGCTGTTGATTTCTTTTTAATTAGTTGCTGTCAAAAAGAGAAGTGCAAAGTGGTTGGGCTCTAGGTGGGATTTTTTTGGGGGAACAGTTTTATCTACTTTATAGAATCATAGATAGGGTTGGAAGGGACCACAAGGATCATTTAGTTCCAACTCCTCTGCCATGGGCAGGGATGCCCTACATAGTGGTTAGGAAAAAACCACTCTGGAAGAGCAGACTGCATTGTACTTTTCCTTAGAGCAACTTAAAAAAGGAAGAGTGGTAGCTTTTTACAGTTGGTTTTCAAGCTAATTTGGTTTGTGCCAAAGAAACAATAAATGTTCCCACCAGACCAGCATATAGAGCAAGGAAAGAGTCCATCTGAATGAGTTTGTTTATTCTTGATCTGATTCTGTAATTATGTGACCCAAAAGTGAAAAATGTGTTATTATTTCCTAAGCTTAGAATTGTTTCCTCATTTTTTTCTCTTCTTCTTCTTCTTCTTTCCAATTAAGGTTGATTTCATTAGATGAGGAGAGCCATGCCAAGGAATCAGACTATTCAGGTATTTTATTTACTGTTATCATAACTTCATAACTGCTGTCATATTTTTTTTTTCCCCTGGGGGCACTTTTGTTTCCTGCATGTTCAGCTTCACCCAGCAAATCCCTACAAATGAATAAACCTTAAGGCCAGGAAGATCTGCTGAAATTAATCTCTTACATGATACATCCTACTGCATTTCATTCTGGTACTGTGAGATAGGTTGAGCAGTTTGCCTGCCAAGGAATAACTCTTGCTTTGGGCAGGTCTTTGAGGAAAGGAGCTACAGATTAGTAGGTGGTGAGGCAGGGAGGATGTGCCTCTTATCTTGCTAGCTTGTTCCAGTGATTAGACATCTGCTCTGTTAAAGACTTGATTAATTCAGTGAAATTTCTGCCCAAAAGCTAGGCAGAGTCATGCTCAGCCACTGCTGGTGACCTGCTGGGTTCTTGTCACCCAGGCCCTAGTTGGAGGTGCACAGCAAAAGGAGGCAGTGGACACAACTGGCAGGAAGAGAAATTCTGATTGTGTGCTAGGGGGAAAAAAATGTTTACAGTGAGGGTAGTGAAGTGCTGGATAAATGAACCCAGAGGGACTGTGGAATCTTCATCCATGGAGATCTTCAAGGCTTGACAAGACATGTCCCTGTGGAGCCTGATCTCACTTCAGAGCTGACTCTGCTCTGACAGAGGGCTTGGATAAGGTTACCCCCAGAGGTCCTTCCAGCCTCAATAATGCCATGACTTACAATAGATCTTTTTTTCTCCTAAATGAATGAGGAATCATTTTAACATGTGGTGTTTTATCCTCCAGGAAGAGCCTTTAAAGGTACTAACTGATCTAACTTCATAGCTGACTCTAACAAGGGATAAGTTGACCCCAAATGTCCTTCCAGCCTAAATAATGCCATGGCTTATATATTTTTCTCCAAAATTAGTAGAGAATCATCCATCTTCCTCCCTTCCTCCCCTCCTTCCCTTCCTCCTTTCCTCCTTTCTTTCCTCTCTTCTTTCCTCCTTTCTTTTCTCTCCTTTCTTTTCTCCTTTCCTTTCCCCTTACCTTTTCCCTTTCCTTTCCCCTCCTTTCCCCTTTTTTTCCTTCCCTTTCTCCTTTGCTTTCTCCTTTCTTTTCTCCTTTCCTTTCCCCTTACCTTTTCCCTTTCCTTTCCCCTCCTTTCTCATTTCCTTCCCTTTCTCCTTTGCTTTCTCCTTTCTTTTCTCCTTTCCTTTCTCCTTTCCTTTCCCCTTTCCTTTCCCCTCCTTTCCCCTTTTTTTCCTTCCCTTTCTCCTTTCCTTCCCTTTCTCCTTTCCTTCCTCCTTTCCTTTCTCCTTTCCTTTCCTTTCCTTTCCTTTCCTTTCCCTTCCTTTCCTTTCCCTTCCTTTCCTTTCCTTTCCTTTCCTTTCCTTTCCTTTCCTTTCCTTTCCTTTCCTTTCCTTTCCTTTCCTTTCCTTTCCCTTCCTTTCCTTTCCCTTCCCTTCCCTGTCCTTTCCCTTCCCTTCCCTTCCCTTCCCTTCCCTTCCCTTCCCTTCCCTTCCCATTTTCTTTTATCCTCCATGAAGGTACTTTAAAGGTGCCACATTAAAACCAAGCCTCCTCTCAAATCTTTGTTTTGAGATATATACACATACAATTGGACATTTGTGGTGTTGGTCTCTCCTGTTGCATTTCTAGAAGGTGAAATCCCATTCCTGTGTCTGTATCCAAGAGGGAAATTTTGTTTGCTGCAGCATCAAGTTAGAAGCTCATATTTGAATGTGGTATGGCAATTGAGTTCCTTTTGGTCACAGCTTTCCAGGATCATTCTTCCTGTCTGCAGCGTGGCTTTGTCTTCCTTATTCTCAGTGATAGAGCTTACAACTTAGTGACATTAAATTCTTCCATCTCTGAGCCCAGAAGCTGAAGGATTGGCTTGAGCATCCCCCTCTATTAGGCTGGTAGTTGTTGGCACATGTTTTTCAAGAGTGGTTTTGTGTTTACTTCCAGATGACTGTTAAAGCCATTGAACAGCCATGGATAAAACACTAAACCTTACAGATCTAAACTAGAAACACTTCTACTTTGCAATTATTTCTCCTAACAACTGGGGTGGGGTTGGTTGGGGTTGTTTTTTGGACATCTGTTAGTGGTAGTGTTCCTAATCCATTCAATATGTTCATTATAGGTATTAGGCAGCGTTAACATTTTAGCTGGAAGGCTGTGCAGTGCAAAGTCAAGTTGCTTCTAAACAAATATCTTTACCAAAATAAAGCTCCTGGCTTTATCAAAGGATGAAATTAGTTGGGGTTTTTAGCTAGGTCTGCTTTCCATAAAAGCACCTTTTTATTAGAGGAGCATTTATTATGCTCTGTTGCTGAATCCCATACTGAGCAGGATTCAGGTGATGGAGTAATACTGAGCTGCTAGCTCCTAGTTACCTGCCATTACTTGAGTCCCTAACTAGTGTTGTGGTTTGGGTGCTTCTTGTAATGGTTGCACAATATTAGGGCTTGCCCAGTTTTGGAGTTTCACTCATTTTTGTAATTAATCACAGAATCATAGACTGGTAAGGTTGGAAGGGACCTCAAGGATCATCCAGTTCCAACCCCCTGCCACAGCCAGGGACACCTCCCAGTAGCACAGGTCACTCAAGGCTTCATCCAACCTGGCCTTGAGCCCCTCCAGGGAGGGAGCAGCCACAACCTCCCTGGGCAACCTGTGCCAGTGTCTCACCACCCTCACTGTAAAGAGCTTCCTCCTAACATCCAGACTCAAAGTGTGGCCTCCTCACACAATTAGATCAGCTCTGGTTGTGATGAGATACTTTTAATGCTCTTGGACACAAAGTCTGACTTGTACTTTCAGAGCAGATGTTTTCTAGAATCCCAGTTACTTATGGGCTGCAAAATATTTCACCATCATCCATAATAGAAATACCTTGTGCTGTCTCTTTCTCCATCACCCCTTAAAGGGACTGAAGTATTTTGGAGTACTTCTGCCTGCCCTGCTGAGTGTTTCCATCTCCATACACCAGTAGGGCTGTGCCAGTGCTAAGATTTAATGCTTTTTTCTTAAAGTACCCTCCATGGACTAAAGTAAGGGAATGGAACATCTCTCTTACAAGTGGAGCCTGAGGGAGCTGGGGCTCTTCAGCTTGGAGAGTAGGAGGCTAAGGGCTGACTTCATTAATGTTTATAACTGTGTAAGGGTTGAGTGCCAGGAGGCTGGAGCCAGGCTCTGCTGGGTGATGCCCAGTGACAGGACAAGGGGCAATGGGTGGAAGTTGAGGCATAGGAAGTTCCATGGAAACATGAGGAGGAATTTTTCCCCTGTGAGGGTGATAGAGCAGTGGAACAGGCTGCCCAGGGGGGTTGTGGAGTCTCCCTCTCTGGAGATATTCAAAACCCACCCAGATACATTCCTGTGTGACCTGCTCTAGGTGATGCTGCTCTGGCAGTGGAGTTGGACTGGCTGAGCTTTGGAGGTCCCTTCCAGCCCCTGATATCCTGTGATTCTGTGTAATACAGATGTAGTGCTGCTAGTGATGCAGCTGTGCTTAGTTTTCCTCATCAACTACTTCTACTTCTAACTTCCAGGTTTTTCCTCATTTGCACTGCAGTTTCCCTTAGTGTACTGTGAATGTTTTAGAGGTTGGCTCCATCATGTTTGCCCCTGAATTAAATCAGGCTTTCAGTAACAGTTGGGCTTTTTTCATTGCAGAATTGTGGACATCCATATCCCACCTTTCATGAACTGGGTTTTCTGGTCTCTGCCACTCAGTTTGTGCATTGTCATAGAATCATAGAATGACTTTGGTTGGAAGGGACCTTAGAGATCATAGAATGGCAGGGGCTGGAAGGGACCTCAAAAGATCATCTGGTCCAGCCCCCTGCCAGAGCAGGATCACCCAGAACAGGTCACACAGGAATGCATCCAAACAGTTCTTGAATATCCCCAGAGAGGGAGACTCCACACCCTCCCTGGGCAGCCTGTTCCAGTGCTCTGTCACCCTCACAGTGAGAAAATTCTTCCTCAGGTTCACATGAAACCTCCTATGCCTCAACTTCCAGCCATTGCCCCTAGATTGTCTCCTCCAACCTCCCTGCCATGGGCAGGGACACTTCACAACTAGACTCAAGGCTTCATCCAACCTGTCCTTAAACACCTCCATGGAGGAGGCATCCACAATTTCCCTGAGCAGCCTATTCTTGAGTCTCACCACCCCCATACTGAAGAACTGCTTCCTAAGATCCAGTCTAAACCTACCCTTCCCTGAGTTTAAAACCATTCCTCCTTGTCCTATTGATTGACACCCTTAGGAAAATTCCCTTTCCATCCTTCCTGTAGAATCCCTTCAGGTACTGTCCTTTTATGGAGGCTTTATGTGTATTTGTCCATGTGTTTTTATGCCTCTGCTATCTCTGTCTGTATAGAATGTAATCAAATGTGCTGCTGGGTCTTTAAATGACCAGCTGATGCCAGTGCTGGTTGTAGGATTCAAACAGCAAGCTGTCCTCTTCAATTTAGTTCTGAACACACCTTGAATTTTCTCTCAAAAGGGTTTGGCATTCAATTTTTATTCCCCTGTAAAGAATTTCTCCTTTCCAGCCTCATGTTTGAGGCTTCCAGCAGATCTGTCATCCCTCCTGTGATCAAGCCCTTCATTTGCCTTTAGAGCTACAGACTTCCTCCACAGATACTGGGGAGAGGAAGGCATGTGCAGCAGGCAACTCATCCCTCCTCTTCTGCTAGGTATCTTAAACAGGGTTAATCACTTGAGGGAGCTTTTCTTCTCTGCATTGATAGATGGAATCCAGAGGATTGTTTGCACTCCATGCCTAAGCTAGGAAACTTGCTCAGGATTTGAGGTGGTTATAGTTGGGCTGCAGTGGTGTTTTTCCACCTCAGCTGTACATTTCACCTCCTCTTAGCCCATTGTTTTCTCTGCAGGAGAAGTGTTGTTACTTATATCCTGGCCTGGGGTTGCTCTGGGGGGAAATTCCTTATCCTCCATTCCCAGAGCTGGCATCCCAAGGAAGAACATACTGTCAAGGAAAGGGATTCAGGGAGGGATGAGGCCCTGGCACTTTTGTGCTCTCTCTCTCCTGACCTGAGTACAAACTTAGTGTGTTGGTTTGAGCTAATAGGAATATTTTAATAGAGAAAAATTATACTATAGGCTATGAAGGTAAATAGTGGTGATGTCTGCTTCACTCACAGGCTTGCTGAGATGTTTAGAAAAGGAACCCAAAACAAAAACAGATAAGAGAGTCTCTCGAGCTGGCAGTCTGGGTCACAGGGCTCACAGCTTCTCAGGCTAACAGCTTTTTGGGCTCTCTAGCAGCTCTGGCTTCTCCTCTCTGCTAAATAACTCCATTAACCACTTTTCTTCTAATTCCTGCCCCCTGGCTGATTCTCCAAAACCTTGGGGTAAGGTGTAGGGGTGGGGAGAAGGTGGAAGCGTGGTTGGGAGCCCCTCCTGGGGTCTCTGATTTCTGGGAGGGGAGTTGTGTGTCTGTATTAGCTTCACCTTGTATATTTCTATAAATATTCCTGTATATACTGTATATATTTGCTTGTATATTGTGCTGAGCTGTAAATAGAGCTTCATCTCTTAACTTCCAGCCTGGCTGAGTTTTAGTCTGGGTCATTTTAAAGTGTGGGGGAGCAGGGAACTCCCAAACCATCACATCATTTTATTTATTCTCTATTAAAATATTCCAGTTAGCTCAAACCAGCACACCTCTAGAAGATGTGTCTGTGCTTCTGAAGGGCAGCAGAGACCTGTCTGATCCTTGCAGTTGCCTCAGCTGGCTGAACCTAGCCTGGAGATGCTGGTGTGGCAGGTGGAGGTTCAAAGGAAGGTCCACTCCCCCAGCTTACACTCCAGGAATTTGCCTCACATCTCAGAAACATTTGTATCTTGGGTCTTGGACCAGCTCCATTTTAAACATGAAGGCCAACAACTGTTTGTAAGCAGAGTCTTGTGCCAAGTGCAGTTTGGCATGTTTATGGATCTTGCTTACAGAGGCAGGGATGTCCTCTCCACATCATCCAAATCATAACCAGAAGCAGAAGTCAGGCGAAGAGACTTAAGAAATCTATCTTTAGATGTATCCATAGTGCTTGTCAGTGTACTGCAGAGCTTCCTTTCTTGCTTTCCCTTTTATTTTATTTTATTGTTGTGTTTTATTTTTGTTGGCTTTGCTTTTAGGTGCCATAGATGACTTATTAGACCTGCAGCCTGAAGAAAATGGTATGAACCCTTTGTGTGTCTGTCTGTTTCATTTGCTTTTCAATTACAGGCAACAAGTGTTGTCTTAATCTGAAATCTTGCTTGTTTTCATCATCTGGAAGGCTGAATGAAATCATTTAGCTGCAGTATTTAAACAGTGTTGAAGGAAACTCAGCTTCATACACAGGCAGAGGCACTCTTGCTGATGTTATAATGTGAAGTAAAACCTCACTGGGGATAAAATGAGATGCTTTAAAGTTAGCTGTACCTGACTGTATCATATTTGTCCCTCTCAAGTAGGTTCTCTTGTAAACCTTATCCCTCCTATAACACTTCACAAACATCTTTTTAGCTTTTTGTATCACAACCCTTGGCAGCACTCTAATAACCACAGGGTTTTGTGTCAGAAATGCGTGAGAAACAATTGATTTACTCATCTTAAAATGAGCAGATTAATTATCTGCTGTGCTCTTCTCAAATACACACATTCCACACACAGAATCATTCCAGCTTCCACTCCTACCCTCATGCTGTTGTTTTGCCAGCTCAAGAGGATGTGCTGCTTACCTTTGTTTTTTTTTTCCCCTGGATGCTGTTTTACCACCTAACACATGAAAGATCTAAAAGCTTTGTATTCAATAGAACCACAGAACTGTCAGGCTTGGAAGAGACCTCAGAGATCAAGGGGTTGGAACTAGATGATCCCTGTGGTCCCTTCCAACCCTGACTGATTCCATGATTTGATGATCCAGCTCCAACTCCATGGCAGGGACACCTCACACTAGATCAGGTTGCCCAGAGCCACATCCAGCCTGGTCTTAAACACCTCCAGGGATGAGGCTTCCACTATGTCCCTGGGCAGCCTGGTCAGTGTCTCACCACCCTCATGATGAAGAACTTCTTCCCAACATCTAATCTAAATCAACTCTCCTCTGGCTTGGATCCATTCCCTCTAGTCCTATCTCTACCCAACACCCTAAAAAGTCCCTCCCCAGCTTTCTTGTAGCCCCCTTCAGACAGTGGAAGGTCACAATAAGGTCTCCTTGCAGCCTTCTCTTCTCCAGACTGAACAACCCCAACCCTCTTAGTCTGTCTCCACAGCAGAGCAGCTCCAGCCTTCAGATTAGGTTGGCCAGAGACACATCCAGCCTGGCCTTAAAAACTTCCAGGGATGGGGTTTCCACCACCCCTTTGGGCAACCTGTTCTAGGTTGATTTTTCATATGCAGTAGGAGTATTGCATATAATCTCTCCTATGCTTTTCACTCATGCATCTCAAGAATAAGTTCATTTTAAAAAGAAAAATCCACCTTCAACAAACTGTGGCAGCTGGAAAACAAAGAAGCAAAGGGAAAAAAATCCTTGTGAAGCAAAGAAACAAAATCCAGTTGTGCAGTTTAGACAGACCTAGAGTATCATCTGGGTTGCTTAAGGCATTGCCTTTGTGGCAAGGAAGAGCATTGGCAAACTCCTCAACTTTGTATTTGCCACAAGCAGTCCCTTGCACATGGGGAATGATCTGTGAACACAGAGATAAGGAAAGGTCCTCAGCTCTCTGTGCCAGAAGCAGCCCTAACTAAGGGAAGGGTAAGGTAGTGATGACTTCTTTTCTGTGGTTGATAAAAAAGGGCAGTGCACATCTGAGTGTGGCCTATTTTTCTTCCTTCTGGATCTTCCCTTCCTCAGTTCTGCTTCCTCAGTTCTATTTGTTGGACTTTCTTACTGGAGGTGCAGCTAATGCACAGGTATTGGTCACACAAGTTGAGTGGTGTCAGGTAGAAGGCTCTTTGGTTCTTTTCTTCGGTGAAATAGCTAAATCAACATGCAGACAGTTGTGAGGCAGCTACATCAGATGAAAATGGTTGTGTTACTGGTACAGTATCAGCCACTTACCCTAATTTCACAGACTTCCCAGCTTTAGGCTAATGATTATGTTTTTAAGGCCAGGCTGGATGTGTCTCTGGCCAACCTAATCTGAGGGCTGGAGCTGCTCTGCTGTGGAGGCAGACTGAGAGGGTTGGGGTTGTTCAGTCTGGAGAAGAGAGGGCTCCAAGGAGACCTTATTGTGACCTTCCACTGTCTGAAGGGGGCTGCATGAAAACTGGGGAAGGACTTTTTAGGGTGTCGGGTAGAGATAGGACATGGGGGAATGGATTCAAGCCAGAGGAGAGTTGATTTAGATTAGATGTTGGGAAGAAGTTCTTCATCATGAGGGTGGTGAGAGCCTGGAAGGGGCTGCCCAGGGAGGCAGTGGAAGCCTCATCCCTGGAGGTGGTTTAAGACCAGGCTGGATGTGGCTCTGGGCAACCTGATCTAGTGTGAGGTGTCCTTGCCCATGGTAGGGGAGTTGGAACTGGATGGTCCTTGAGGTCCTTTCCAACCCTGCCAATTCTCTCCTTATTGCCTTATTTTAAGTGAAACTGTGTAGTTCTAGAGGGTACCTTTTCATGTGTGTCTTAGAAGGAAGTCTTCACCCTGTGATTTGGATCATGTCTCACTGTAAATATTTTTAGTTTCTCTTCCCATTTAATTAATTCTTTTTTAATACCAGCAATAGGAGGCACATTTGCTAAGGGATTGTGAGCATTGCTAGAACTTTGTTCAAACAACTCCAAAACCAGAATATAGTGACATTGTTTTTTCTGTGTTTTGTTGGGAGTTTGGGTGTTTAGGTTGTTTTTTAGTTGGCATAAGGTTAAGGGCAGCATGGGCAAACAAAAATAGGATTTTTGACTGTGAAAATGGGCAGTGAAAACAGGTGAACAAGGAAAGGAATAATAGAAGGCTTATGGGTGAGGAGAGAAATTCCCTAGCATTCTAATAATCCAGCAGAGATACCACATGAGTAATATCTTGATAAGCAGGGCTGGCTTCAAGATAACCTTTACTGCAAACCAGAGTAGAACTTACTGCTGCTTATTGAGATAAATATCACCATATCCTCCCCTGCTCTGGCTGCATGGAAGATCAGACAGACTGCTGAGACAAGACATGTGTCACTCCTCTGATTTCTGGTGGCCATACACAGTACAGCAAGACCTACCTGCTCTGCAGGTGCAAAGCTGTGTGTTGTACTTTCTCTCCCAGTGAAACTCATACTCAGCAATGGGCTGCTCAGATCAATCACAGAACCAGAGAATGGTCTGACTTGGAAGGCACCTCCAAAGGTCATCCAGCCCAACCCCCTCTGCACTCAGCAGGGACATCCTCAACTACATCAGGCTGCCCAAAGCCCTGTTGAGCCTCACCTTGATTATCTCCATATCTGGGGTCTCAACCACCTCCCTGGGCAACCTGTTCCAGTGTTCCCTCATGGTAGATCCATGTCCTCCTTGAACTGAAGACTGCAGAACTCCACTATAAGTAGAGCTTTGCTCTGAGTCATAGAATGATAGGATCATAGAATCACTCAGGGTTGGAAGGGACCACAAGGCTCATCTAGGTCCAAACCCCCTGCCATGGGCAGGGACACCTCACACTACATCAGGCTGTCCACAGCCTCATCCAGCCTGGCCTTAGACACCTCCAGGGATGAGGCTTCCACCACCTCCCTGGGCAACCCCTTCCAGGCTCTCACCACCCTGGGGGTGAAGAACTTCTTCCTAACATCCACTCTGAATGTCCCCATTTCTAGCTTTGTTCCATTCCCCCCAGTCCTATCTCTGCATAACATCCTAAAAAGTCCCTCCCCAGCTTTCTTGTAGCCCCCCTTAGATCCTGAAAGGCCACAAGAAGGCTGTCTTGCTGCAGAGCTTTTGTTCTGCTACAGGTCATTTGTGGTTAGGTACAGTACTGCTGCAATGTCTCAGCAGATCTGTTACTGATGATGCTCCCTTTACATCTCTCCCTGCAAGCCTTTCAAGTTCTTGAAAAGGTCTCCTGACAGCAGCTTTGAGGTGATGGTGCCCCATAGAGATCAAGAGTTCCCAAGTGCCTTTGAACCAGCAGGTGTGTTTCCCTTGCAGAGGGATTTCTCCCTCTGCCTCACCTGCTGAATAGCTCAGAGGTGCTTGGACCATGTCAGCAATCTTTGCTGTCTGATGATGGGAGAGCAGTCTGAAAATTCATGAAAGCAAATTGTTTTCTATGGCACTTCAGTTGTAGCCTAAAGAGAACATCAGGAGAACTGATGTGTTTGGAATGGTTCTAATTTGGGGGCCCAGTCAGGAAGCACAGGACAGTGTGAATGAGAAAGGAGCTGAAGCTCAGAGCTGCCTTCAGCCAGGAATAAAATCCTGATACTCTCTGCTGCTTTATTTGCTCCTTAGTATGTAGTGCTGTGTGCTGACTCACTATTTTGACACACAATTTGGCACTTTTTATTTTCCTCCTCTGTCTCAATTTCAGCCATTTCATTATTAGCCCCCCTTAGAAAGGCAGTTTTCCTGAGGAGGCTGTTGGCATTTAAATCAAATGCCTCATTGCAGCCATTTGGCTGCTCTCAATCATTTATCCCAACCCCAAAGGGTTAAGCACATCTTTGCATGCAGCTTGGAGAGCTCAACTCATCTTTGCAGAATCACAGAATGGTAGGGGATGGAAGGCACCTCTGGAGATCATCCAGTCCCACCCAGCCAAAGCTGGATCCCCTAGGGCAGGTCACACAAACCCACCCAGATGGGCTTTGAAAGTCCCCAGAGAAGGAAACTCCACACCCTCTCTGGGCAGCCTGCTCCAGTGCTCCATCACCTTCACAGCAGAGAAGTTTCTCCTTATATTGAGGTGGACTTCCTGAACTTTGGAAAAGTGGAGTTGCTTGTGTGTGCCTTACCACAAGTTTGAAACAAGCAGGATTAAGATAAACCAGTCTGGGGTTTAGTGATGAAACATCAACACTGTTACCCACTGCCTTGTGTCCTCTGCATACCCTCACAGTGGAGCTCTAAGTGTGCTCAAGTAAAGCAAGAGTTGGGGTTCCTCGAGTGTTCTCCTCCCACTTTCCTAATGTTTTGTGAACTAAAGTTACAAGTTTCAGCTGTTTTATTTTAAATTTTACTGGTTTTATTTATTCCTAAAATAGAAAAATGTTGTTTGAAAGGAAGAATGGCTCAAGTGACCTAAGAGCTTCTTCAGCTGCAGTTCTGGTGCTAGAACAACTAGCAAGGGAAACCAGAAGTGTCCTTAGTTATTTCTCAGCAGCCTAAGAAAGAGAGGGGGAAAAGAATCACTGTGGCATTGACCAGTGTAGAAATCTTGCTCTGCTTGGAGCAACCTCTTCTGTTGGGGAAATAGCCAAACAGAATCACAGAGTTAACCAGGCTGGAAAAGATCTTTGAGATCATTGAGTCCAACCTCTCAGCTAACACCTTCTGATTAATTAAACCATGGCACTAAGTGCCTGATCCAGTCTCCTCTTAAACACCTCCAGGGATAGTGACTCTACCACCTCCCCAGGCAGCCCATTCCAATGCCAATCACATTTGCTGTGAAGAACTTCTTCCTAACATCCAGCCTGAACCTGCCCTGGCACAGCTTGAGGCTGTGACCTCTTGTTCTGTCTCTGGGTGCCTGGCAGCAGAGTTCAACCCCACCTGGCTACAACCTCCCTTCAGGTAGTTGTAGAGAGCAATGAGGTCTGCCCTGAGCCTCCTCTTCTGCAGGCTGCACACCCCCAGCTCCCTCAGCCTCTCCTCACAGGGCTGTGCTCCAGGCCCCTCACCAGCCTTGCTGCCCTGCTCTGGACACCTTCCAGCACCTCAACATCTTAAACTGAAGTGCCCAGAACTGGACACAGCAATTAAGGTGTGGTCTGACCCGTGCTGAGCACAGGGGCAGAAGGATTCCTTGGTCCTGCTGGCCACACTATTCATGATCCAGGCCAGGATACCATTGGCTCTCCTGTCCACACTGCTGGCTCATGTTCAGCCACTTGTCCACCAGTACCCCCCAAGTCCCTTTCTTCCTGGTCACTCTCCAGCCACTCTGTCCCCAGAATAATAACTCAAGCATTAGTTAGAAGGTCATAAAGCTCATATTAAATACCATCTCACAGAATTCTGGAATAACCTCCAACCTCTTTATTTTCCAATTTACAGCAATCTGATAGTTATTTCCTTTGACAGTTTTACATAGTGCTTCAGAAAGCAGTATTAGAATATTACACCATCTAACGATTTCGATGCGGTGCTAAATAGATTTTTATTGCATGCTTGTAGTATGGTTTTTTAAAATCAGAAATTAATCTTAACAGCAGAGAGGTTACCTAAGATGATCAAAGAGTTATGAGCCCAGATGTCCAAGAGAATTGGGTCTGAAAGAGCAAGCAAGCAGACAAAATGATTCCATCTCAATTAAGACATAAAACCCAGAGCGGATGTTTTGTAAAGGTTCCTTCTTGTCCTTATTTGTCTAAATTATTTCTCTTGACTCTCTTCACCTGAGACAGCTTCAAAGGATCCATTTGGGAGGTCCCTGGAGGCAGAACCTGGTGATAAGGATGACATGGTGTTACTGAACGAGATCCTGAATGCTTCCTCCCTGGATGAAGGCGAATTCAGCAAGGAGTGGACAGCAGTTTTCGGACAGGCTGCACCTTCTGATCACCCCACGAACTCTGCAGCTGGAGATGTGGAGAACACTTCATCATCTGTAGCACCCACACCATCAGGCTATTTGCCCTCACAGCTGTTAGACCAAAACATGAATGATTTGCAGTCATCTTTACACGGTAAGAGCTCATCTTGTTCTGGTAGCTTTTTGGGGTTAGGTGTTAGAGTCTGGTGGTGAGACTTTGTTGGGCTGTAGCTGCAGGTCT
>VWYK01043576.1:2214-13775 GCA_013399775.1 Semnornis frantzii | reverse complement strand
CTGGGTCATTTTAAAGTGTGGGGGGGCAGGGAACTCCCAAACCGTCACAAAGAACTAGTCTGTTTTGAACTGGAGGTTGAACTACAGACTTCCTAAGGTCCCCTTCCAACCAGAATTATCCTACAATCCAGAAGAATTCAGTCATTGGGAAATTGTCTCTTTAGCTTTGAGTCCACAAGTACATTCACATTTGTGCTGGTTTGAGCTAACTGGAATATTTTAATATTCCAATTAGCTCAAACCAGCACAACATTATCTGTAGTTCCAAGTTGTTCCCTTGCTGCTACTAATTATCTAGTAAATGGTATCTGAATGGTTACCAAAAAGAAAAACTACAGAACCACTTTAGAAAGCGCTGTAGGCAAGCTCAAGGCTCTTCTGTCATCAGGAAGTACAAGAAACATCTTGTGTCACTGTTCTTGAAGAAGGGTGGAAAAACTGCAGATTTTATGCTGGTCCTGTCACAAAGAAAGTGTTGCAGAACCTAAAGAATAGTGACTTGCTTACTGTGTAGATTTATCACAGAAGACTACAGTAATGCCAGGAAAATCTAGTGGGAAATATCACAAAAATTCAGCACACCACTTGTCACAGGAGATACTGATGCTGAGCAGCTGACCAGAAGATAAATAATAGGTTCACAATTATTATAAACTAAAATTTATTGTTCTGAAGTCAACAACTGGTCAAATGAACTTCATAACCCATGATGTTCAACAGTTTGACTTTGAAATGCGTATCTTGATAGCCAGATGCACAAAGAGACATTGGTAATACGGAGAAACTGAAAGGCCTAGTTAATAATACAGAAGAATAATCATCTAAATATGGAAACCCATCACATTTCAAAATGCTTAACATGAGCAGTCCCTGCTTTCAGCATGCTGTTGAAGACTGCAGGAACAGCCAAAAGCATAAAAGATACTAAAAAGCTTTCAGTCGTAGCTCTGAGCACATTATTGGTATTTATGTCCCAATGCCCCTAGCAGATTAGAGGAGCCAAAGTTTATTACTGTTTTATGGTAAAGAAACTTCTGCTTCGGTCTAGTGCATTTGAAATTATTATTTTGCAGATATTGCCTTTGAGTTAACCATCTAAGCCCTTACCTGAGGCTTCTCACCCTGATAAAAACATAGAATGAAGAAAAATGAGAAAAAACACATCCAACAATGCCCTGCAAATCTTTGAAGGAAACCGAGATACTGTCCTGGTGACTGAAAAAGAAGAGGAGCCATCAAATCACAGATTCTTAACAAACATCAGCATGTTGAAGGACATGGAACTGTTGGAACGGGTCCAGAGGAGGCCACAAAGATGCTCAGAGGGCTGCAGCAGCTCTGCTATGAGGACAGGCTACAAGAGTTGGGGCTCTGCAGCCTGGAGAAGAGAAGGCTTCCAGGAGACCTTAGAGTAGCCTTCCAGTATCTGAAGGGGGCCTACAGGAAGGCTGGGGAGGGACTATTGACAAGGTCTTAGAATGACAGGACAAGGGGCAATGGGTTTAAACTGGCAGAGGAGAGATTTAGACTTAGGAGATTTAGAGTTAGGAGGAAGTTGTTTGCAGTGAGGGTGGTGAGACACTGGCACAGGTTGCCCAGGGAGGTTGTGGCTGCTCCCTCCCTGGAGGTGTTGAAGGCCAGGTTGGAGGAGGCCTTGAGTGAGCTGTACTAGTGGGAGGCGTCCCTGCCTATGGCAGAGGGTTGGAACTAGATGATCCTTGAGGTCCCTTCCAACCTTACCATTCCATGATTCTATGTTCCTATAAAGGTCAGAACTCTTAAAACAGCAGCTGACATGAACGTTGACACCACAACTATACACCTGGAGTCTCAAAGACATAACCTGGAAACAACATGGGTTTCCACAAGGAGTACTAGTGGTCAGAGAAGGCTGGATAAAGACAACACAAGATCTCCATAAATTGCCATCTTTCAGAACAAACAGAATCTGTAACTCACAAGTCAGAATTACAATGATGAAAATAAGTACACAGTTTTTTGTTTGTTTTTTTAATCCCAGATTGCCAGGCATTTAACATCTCCAGGAATGAATGAACTGCATCAGACCATAGAAATTCCACATTCATAAAAATATATTGCCTCAGCAATTCTACAGGCACCAAAATGGCAAAATACAGCATTTCTAAGAAACTCAACTGGTTTCTGAACAGCCTTATTACCGGGGAGCAACATAGGAAGTGCAGACAGTTGATGCAAAATATCCACAGAGTCTCCATATGCTTCAGTTACAGAAATTTTAAACTAATCTTTCAGTCACCTGAACATAATCTGTCAAGAACACTGTCCACTGTAGTACATTAAACACTGCCTTCTCTAGCATGAGATGGAGAATGTGGGGGGGGGGGGGAAGAATGAGCCCAGAACCTGAAGTGAAATACGTATGCCTACCTACTTAGCAATTAAGCAGTTGAACCAAGGCAACCATAGAATCATAGAATTAACCAGGCTGGAAGAGACCTCCAAGCTCATCCAGTCCAACCTATCACCCAGTCCTAGCCAATCAACTAGACCATGGCACTAAGTGCCTCATCCAGTCTTTCTTCAACAGCTCCAGGGATGGTGACTCCACCACCTCCCTGGGCAGCCCATTCCAATGGCAAAAGCACTAGTGTTGGTTGAGTTATAAACAGAAAAAGACTAGGTCCTCAGTATCTACATCACAAATCAAATAATCCATCAGGTTCAATGAATGAGCATCATTTTACAATGCCCACAGCTCCTTTTCTTTCTTCAGCAGAAAGATGCCATTTCCAAACGACCACCACTACCATCCGCCAAAGAAAGTGGCCACGAGAGTGTTAATTTTCTTATCTACATTCACATCCTACAGACTGTACCACAGCACTGAGGGTTTCAGAACTCTGGTGTTGAGGGATCAATGATGAGGCCGAGAGAACACAGCACTATAACAAGCGTCACTTCTACAGAGAAATCCCCATCTGGTCCCAAGGGATCTGGCAGAGCTGTAAATCACAGAGCTGCTGAACTACAGGAAGTGGATATATTCTAATATCCTCTTGTATATTTGTAAGACAGTACTACAGAGTCAGTGTGAACACACAAGCTTCATTCATGTAACAAGACTGTCCTAACTCCATGGGTGGGCCCCACTGGTCTCTGTCATGAAAAGTCTAGAGAAAGAGACTGGCACATCCTTGAGGAGACATCTTAGGAAGGGCATCACAATGAGTTTGATCCCAGAGGTGCAGAGTGGTGCAGTGACCAACACAACTGTGACTTCACACAGTTGAACTGAATCAGGCCTTTGTGGCTTTCTCGGCCACCACTCCTGTGCAACACATGCTCTGATCCCTTCACTTAACTAAATGTCAAAGAACAGCAAATAGAGCACTTATCAGTAATGAATCACTCTCTAAGCAATAAAAATACTTCACATATGGATCAACAATAGAATTCAAACCTCCCATCTCACACCATTAGATGTACATTCTACAGATATTACTGCTTTAAACAAAAAGGGTACAGAATAATCCATCATGCAGAAGAAAATCTGCCTAAGGAGAAAGTAGCTCATCTTTGCAGAGCGCCTAGAGAAGCAGACGTGTTACATCTTGCGCTGTATCCCACCCACTCCTTGCTCTGAGGATGAGGGTGGGTCAGACATCGAGTCCCTACAGGCACTGCCAAGGGGGAAAATAATGAAGTGATCTGTCGGTGTTCGCTTAGAGTATCACCCATGGAGAGACACTATAATTTATTGATGATAAGAAAACTATCAAAAACTAATTCCTACTGGTACACTTAGACCTAGAAAGAAAAAAAAGTATTTCCTGTTTTCTTACATTCTTTTTCAAAAACAGAATAATATGTTTGCTATTACTCTGTCATCACCAAAAATCTAATGACTTTGGAAAGGCACAGTGTGAGAGAGAAGACAAAAAAATTCAATGAGTTGCTAATGAAAGGAAAATTTTAAGATCTTTCAGATAAACCCATTCATAACTCATCAGCATCCTACCTAACCCTTGAAAATTATAATTTTTTTACATCAGTAAAAACTTGATAAGAAGTATTACCACTGGTTTCAATGGACACAGTAGGAGGTCCTCAGGGTATTTTTAAACTCTCACAAAGTTAAATATTAATAACAATACATCTGTAAGGGTGAAGCCAAGTAATAGCTATAGGACTATATAGGAATTAGAGACACCACATAAAAGCACTGTACATACAGCATGGGTAGCCTGTGGGATCCAGAGAATGGTGGATACACCATATACAGAGCCTCCACTCCCTCATACTGGTGCATCTGTCCCCCGTAGTCCCCAGCCATTCCTTATATCTGCAAGAATATAATAGAAAGAAAAGGAGTAACAGGATGCTTCAAGACCTGAGAGAAGATGGGAGCACAAGGTACAGGGTCTCCACTTCCTCACCCTGCAACTGCTCAGCAAGTTTGGGCCTTCAGTTCTTCATCATGAAGAACATAAAGTTTAACGGCCACAAGGGCATGGTGCAAGATGCTTAAGTTTAATGCCGTTTTTAGAAGGTAGGAGACCACTTCTGAATGGTTTACCGCTACAGGCTTTTGGTCCAATCTGATTTCTAATGTTTACCACTGTAATTATACATTGCAATGAGCACAAAAGAGGTAGTAGGAATAAAACTGGGTTTCTTAAGGAAGCAAAGATCCAAAGAATTGAAAGTTAAAAGAATCCTCAAAAGCCCTATAAGAAAGTTTTCTAGTCACCAGTTTTGTTATCTGCAAAAAAAAAATTGAATTCTAACTTAAATTCCCAGATATGACTGTTAGAGGTGAAGGGAAACAGCAAAAAGTTTCCCAAAATATATGTCTGTGTCAACTAAGGATCAAGGACTCAATGGGGAAACAGAAATGTAAGTCTTCACCAGACACAATCATCCACAAAAATAAGAGGACAGTATGAAGCAGCAAACCAACATGTCACTGCCACATCATGTCACTCCCACTTCATTTTGGATGGAGCACAAAATAAAACCAGAGGTTAAAACCCCCCGAATTTCTGACACTAAATATTTGTTCAGTAGAGAAAGAAATGTACATGCATATGCCAGATGGCAGGAAACAAAAAGCTTCCATTAATCCAGCCAGTCAAGGGTTACAGTACTCTCTTCTCTTAAGCCACTTATATACATTCTACCCACTTGCATCAATGTTCAGTTTCACAACCTAATCCTTAAAGTGTGCTGATTTTATCTCCAGAAGGAAGGACAGTGGTTGTTTTAACTTTGCAGTCACGCACCAATACACACATTAAAATGGCAACACAGGGAAGTAAACACAGTTCCTGCTGGTACCACTTGTATGATAAATGCCCTAAGAAGTCAAATAGCTGCATGGGATTGCAACCAGCCTATAAATAGACACAATTCCAATTACTCATATAAATAATGTCTTTGAAAATGATCCATCAGTTATGTTGTGCTTTGATTAAGGAAGCCTCCATGAAAAGTGTGAACTGAACAGAAATGCCCCTGAGATATGCTTACTCTCTTGCACAACATAAGCACTTGCCACCTCAATCACTATCCAACTGAGCACCTCTGGTGTAAATTAAATCAGTGAGAGATAATTTTTTTAAAATAAGGTCTAAACATGAATATGTAGGCTTAATAAATTCATTGATAGAAAACATAACTCACAATCAGTTAGCTCTAACTTTCAGTAGACAAGTTTCTTCTACTTAATGATTCAACCTTCTAACCAGACAGTTTAAAGCTATTCTGCCACATCCGGTCATGAAACTAAAATCAGCAAAATACTTTGCTTCAGCCTTGAAAACATCACAGATATTGAAAGAATTTGGCTAAAACTTCAAACAAGAATTGTGATCAGAGATGAACCACAAGATACTAAACCCTGAAAATTACTTGCCAGAGATGTATGGATATACCAGAGTTATGGGTATAGTTTTAGTATCAGGTTTTTTGAGTCACAGAATCATAGAATAAACCAGGTTGAAAGGAGCAGCTCCCCAGAGTAATTGCATAGTCATTACAAAGGGAAGTTGCACAAAATTACTATTTGCAAGGTTGCAGCAAACACTGCAGCCTCCTGATGGAGGCCAGTGAAGGGATCTGAACACTCAGAACATCTGAGATCCAATAGCACAGATGAACAAATACAGGTAGAAAATGCTTGAAGAGGGTGACCAATAAAGAGTCCAGACAAATAAGCAAGACATCTGTAGTTCATAGAATCAACCTGGTTGGAAGAGACCTCCAAGCTCATCCAGCCCAGCCTAGCACCCAGCCCTAGCCAATCAATCAGATCATGGAACTAAGAGCCCCATCCAGGCTTTTCCTGAACAACTTCAGGGATGACGACTCCACCACCTCCCAGGGCAGCCCATTCCAATGCCAATCACTCTTTGTCAAGAACTTCCTCCTAATATCCAGCCTAGACCTGCCCTGGCACAACTTGAGACTGTGTCCCCTTGTTCTGTTGCTGGTTGCCTGGGAGAAGAGACCAACCCCACCTGGCTACAACCTCCTTTCAAGGTAGTTGTAGACAGCAGTTAGCTAAAGCATTGTTTAATAGAACAAATGCAATCTGCAAGTCAATAAACTGTTACTTTTCATGAAAACTAAGGCTGGTACATTTACTCCAGAAAAATCTGCAATTCAAACTAAGCATTTTAAATGAACATCCATTCACTGCATCACCATTTCAAGTGTTTTCCTCCCAACTCAATCATCAAAATGCCAGGGGAAAAAAAAAATATTAAAAAAGGCCTATCATTGCCACAGCAGCCCACAGAGGAAGCTCATTAGTACCTCTAAAACTTCATCTGCTCTTTCAGAAAAAAATAAAATGTAATGTGAAAAACAAACTGACTAAAAATAAAATAAAAAATAAGTAAATGTCTGCCTGCCACAGAAGATAAAACAGAGAATCCTCCTACTTTAAGGACACTAAAATTAAGATTCCACAAGAAGTAGAATCATAGAATTATACAATATAAGAATCAGTTAGGGTTGGAAGGGACCACAAGGATCATCTAGTTCCAACCCCACTGCCATGAGCAGGGACACCCTAGATCAGGCTGCCCAGAGCCTCATCCAGCCTGGCCATCCAGCCACCTCCAGGGATGGGGCCTCAAATAACTCCCTGGGGAACCCATATTCCAGGCTCTCACCACTCTCATGCTGAAGAACTTCCTCCTTATGTCCAGTCTGAATCTCCCCACCTCCAGCTTTCCTCCATTCTTATTTCTTCTTTTTTGTTTACTCGAGACACCATTTATACTGTTGCTCTGTAACAAGAGCCTGAGTTGCAGTGCCCAGTGATCAGTCCCATCTACATTTGTTTAAGACCTCCAGTGCATTATGACCAGCTAAATATAATTGTGAAGTGAGTTAACTGCTTTTCATGTAAATCTCTCAGGACAGCTTTTTGTTCTGTCAGATGACAGCAGTGTTCCATCTTCGTCAGGGTCAGAGCATCTATAAGAATGAATTTATTCCTGCTACTTTCACATTTAAATTTACAGTTTTGGGGCCATTCCACATTCACACAGTACTCAAGAGCTTTTTAGAAACTGGCATCCAGAGTCAGGTGTAAGGGTACCATGAGCTGCACAACTGCATCAGCAAGTATAGAGTACCAGGATAACAATATAAGGGTTTAACACCTCTGTCAAGCTGCAGCAAAGCAGGCAGGTTTTGTCTCCTTTATGCAGCACAGCTTTTGCATCATCATGCATTTTAATCCTCCCTCCCTTTGAGATCAGGTTCTCTGCAGAGACAGAAATGTGCACAGTGCAGGCAATGATGGCATCTCACACCTAACAAGCACTGTTGCTCGGCATTTGGGGATAGGTGTATCTCAAAGGCTTCCTACTCTCCTCTTCTGGGCCCTTACTAACCTGGTGTGTCAGTTGCTGCCAAGCTCTGGTACTCTTCCCTGTCTCTGCCACAGTTGCGTTACCACAGCTATTCAACAGCTCTTTTAGCACTTTTTCAACACATTCCTTCAAACATGGATTGAGGTTTTTGAGCTGGTCCATAAAAAATTGTACTAGTTTGTCGTGGTAGGCCTAAGCAGGCCAAAATAGGCTTATCCATGTCCTGGCTCGCCCAGACATGTTTTTCTGCTCTCCCTCCTTCTGCTATGGGGAGAAGCAACCACTGGAAAGAGGACAAAGAACCTGGAGCCACTGACTCTGAGGACTGTGGCCTGCCCAGACTTGTTTGCATCCTGTGGTAAACAAGGTACACACATGAGGCTTGTGCCTGCCTTGTGCAAGGCCTGCGTGCTACCCTAAGAAGGGTAAAGCAAACCTATGGCTTCACCTAATATGGTCAAGCTTGGCTAACTGCCATTCTGATTGTCTGTTCTGTGTCCAAAGGCCCATTAGTCTCAGGCTGTATTGATAAAAGGAGATGAGCAGGTAACACAATGTGCTCTGCCCTTGTATTTACGCTTGCTACTGCCTTACTGTATGTTGAACTTCCTGGAAACTCCACTGCTTCAAGTTTACCAGGAACAGGCTCTAAATGCCTCCACACGATCAGCCTGCACAGCTAGCGTGACACCATGCTGAGACTGCACATGGCATTGCATCCTGCCTGCACCTGAAAGTCTCCTGCCAAGATGGGAAGTCCTGGAGACGCACGGATCATCCAGAGGAGATCAGGACCAGGACAATCTCTGTCTGCCTCCTTTCCCCAGCTCCCTGAAGCCTGGGAAGAATCAGAAGGCTCAGCGGATGACAAGACAATAACAGAATTCCCTGAAAGCATTTGAGTACTGTCTGAAGCTGTAGCCAGCCCGGACATTTGGGAGATAATTTAGTGAGTAAATACTTAAAGCCTCTAGTAATTCACCATTGCCTTCCTCCTTATAGTAGCCTTCCAGTATCTGAAAGGGGCCTACAGGAAGGCTGAGGAGGGACTATTGACAAGGTCTTGCAATGACAGGACAAGGGGCAATGGCTTTAAACTGGAAGAGAGGAGATTGAAACTGGGTGTTAGGAAGTTCTTTCCAGTGAAGGTGCTGAGACACTGGCACAGGTTGCCCAGGGAGGCTGTGGCTGCTCCCTCCCTGGAGGTGTTCAAGACCAGGTTGGAGGAGGCCTTGAGTGAGCTGTACTATTGGGAGGTGTCCCTGTCTATGGCAGGGGGTTGGAACTAGATGATCCTTGAGGTCCCTTCCAACCTTACCATTCTATGATTCTATAAGCAGAAAGGAGCTCCTTGAGTCCATCTAGTGGACAAGTGGTATACTGACTGCAAGCAGTATATTGACTGTAGGAACCTTCTCTTCCAGTTCAATTAATGTTCTATTATTATAAGTTTTTTCTAGATCCTATATCATTATCTGTATAAAGTTTCTATGACCATCTGAATAACCAATTATTATTAAAATAAATGGTCGGGTGGTGAGAGTTCTGAATATTGAATATTAATAAACAATATTAATCTTTGAAAATACCATCTCACATTAATTAATTAGCCCTCCATTACACAGTTCCCCTTCCTCATTCTTGCAGCAAACCAGTTTCTTGGATGGCATATGAAAGAAATCAATGGGATCAGTTTAGTAAGTCTCATGTGTATGTGGCTTATTAAAATTAAGTATGGGGAACTCCATTCTTGTCTCTCCTGCATGGTTTGACTTGTTCAAACAGCAAATTTAATTAGTAAAAATACAATCTTCACCAATGTGCAGCAATGTATTGAAGTATCTGGGCATTACTGAGCCATGATGGCAATTCGGATTCTCCTCTGTAATTACTCACCAACAAAATGAACCCAGGAGAACACCCTGGAAAGATCTTGTAGATTAGGACATCATAACATTGTTTTGCTTGGAAAAGATCTCTGAGACCACTGAGTCCAAGCATCAATCTAACACCACATCCCAAAGTGCCATGTCCACGCATTTCTTGAACATCTCGAGAGATGGGGACTCCACCACCTCCCTGCGTAACCTACTGCAGTGCCTGACCACTGTTTATCAGTGTAACTATGCTGCACAGTAGGCATATTTCTTTTGTCTGTTCTTAGGTGTCTTGCATCTGAAGCATTCTCTCATACCAGCTATGAGAAAACCTAATTGACTCCATGCAATGTGCCTGAAAATCCTACAGAACAGCATGCAAGCCTTACATAGGATGCCATTTTTGCCATGTTTTATATACATACATACATACAGATACATACACATCTTTGTCTGCAGGTGGTTTATTCTTTGACTTAATTTAATTGAGTCCACATCCCAAACTGGTTATGTCTGCCATCCCCCAGGAATTTATCCCTGAATGGTTAGCATAAATTCAATCACTTTTAAAATAAAAAGTAAAATTAACATCTATCTTCTCAGTAAATAACTGAAAAAAATTGTCCTTCATTACTGTCTTTGCACAACAGATAGAAAAAATAAATAGAGTAGATGTACTCTGCTCTAAACCCACCCAGACTAGGTGTGAAAACAGTTCACAAGTGAATGCTGGTAGAATAAAAGGGAAAACAGATGTCTCTTCCCGTTGCAAGAATATGAGGGAGCAGAAAGTAATTCTGGTTTAGTACTCTTCTCTTTCAGTGTTTGAAGTCCTCACACAGAGCACACTTCTGCTGAAGTACTGCTCCACTCTAAGCTATATTTTCAAAACACAGACTGTGACAGCAGGAAAGACTAAGGTGAGCAAACAGACATTGAATTTGTACCTTTAAAGATACGCCTGGCACTTCCTAGACTGCATGCACAGGAATTTGAGGGTATAAACTCCCAGTTTTGTTAGAGTGCAGCTGATAGTCAGCATTGAAAGGTGGTTTCAGAGGCTGCCTGGAGCTTTGAGATTAGGCTGATAGAGGTCCTTCTTGTGTTTCTCGTTGCTTTAAATTGACTCTCCAGATTTTCATTGTTTCCTTCTGTATTGGGGGTGGAAAGACTTAGCTTTCCCATGCAGTGCATGACATTTAACAAGAAAAGTAAACAAGGCTTTAATATTTCCACTTGAAAGGTATTCCTCTTTCATTTTCCTTTCTTTTCTGATCATGTTCTGTTACCTATCCTAACCATGTAATAAATGCATGCATACAATTTTCTTCATGAGCGATCTGTGGCATACAGCAGTTTTTAACTCTGATGTGTTCATAATAGTTCTTCACACTACTGTGAAGACACAAAAAACCAATCTTGCCCACTTTTGCACAAAATAGTGGTCAGAACAAGAACAGGAATAATGTCCTATTTTGTTACTGGATCTACACCACTAGCTTAAAAATGAAACATTTGAAACTAATTAAACAAAAGTTTTAATTCGGTTTTCCCCTAAAGAAGAAAAATTGTTTAATCTGGGTGAGAGAGATATAAAGAAGACCAGTATCTGTAACATTTATTCATGAAACTGAAACTCAGGAGACATCTTCAAATCACTGTTCAGTCCTTCTATAGTTTTCTTACCAATTATATACTAGAAAGTTCTATATAGCTTGCTGTACAAACACCAGCACCATACATGGCCAGATACATCTGCCATGTGATCAAACACAATGGGAGGGAGCAAGACTCTCATGACTTATGCAGTCAGTGT
>VWYK01043561.1:0-12587 GCA_013399775.1 Semnornis frantzii | reverse complement strand
TTCTATGATTCTGTGATTTCTGAGTCAAAAGAGGATGCTTCTGCTGTGCACTAGATTAGAAACCTAATCCAAATACAGTATTATTAGTGCTTTGAATCTTAAGTCACTGATATTATTTTTTTTGTTTTGTTTGAGTAAAGCTTATTATTGGAAGAAGTTGTAGAAATTCAAAGCCTAAGCTGGAGTTAAAGGATTTGTTTAATGTTGTGTTCTTAAAAAAAAGTCATAAAATGTGTGGGTGAACACATGTACATATACAGACAAATTCTAAAGAAAGGATTTATTTCGTGTAGCTACTTCTGTAGTTGGACTGGAGTATGGTGCCTGAGGAAATCTATAGTCAGAAGTTACATTATCTGAAGATACTTTTCCACTGAAGGCTCATTTATTATATGACCTAATATAAAATAATGAGTACTTGTTGTAAGTCAAGTCAGGACCACAACGTATCTCCAGGCTATATGCGTAATTTTTGGGATGACTAGGAAAGACTTTCTTCCCCTGGAGTGAGTGGTACTGGATTTAGTGCTCCATTAGCAGGCTGAGCATCTAAACCATGCTTATTGGCAATTTAGCTTCTCTTCACCAGAGTACTAGGATGTTTCTTAAGCATGCACATAGTTGCAGAGATTGATTTCAATGGAACTACTCAGGAAATCAAGATGAAAATAATTTCTGCTCATTTCACATGTCTAATACTTCTGATTTTAGGGGAGCAGGCTTTCTGAAATTTGTATTTTAAGACCACAATAATATGTTTTGTTTCTACCCATTGATCTCAAAGTATTACATGAATATTAGTACTAATGGAATTAGTATTAGAAAAATGCAGCTGCTTATCAAATTAATTTTATGAGAGCAAATTATATCACTTACTAAACTTGCAAATGCATAGAAGGATTCTTGTATGCTTAGTATACAGTATGCCTCAAATTCCTTTCATTACACTATTTCTTATCCTCTAACCACAAGACAGGAGAAGCTTTCAGGTTTCATTTATTTTTTTTTTCTCTAGTTCACCATAAATGTTCTAATGCTCAAGAAAAATAGGTTGGGTTTATGCAGTTTGAAGAGGCTGGATCTCACACTACAGGTTTAGCACCTCCCACTTGGAGAAGGGTTTTGGATGGAGGTCTCCTGTAGTCCCAGTGAGTGCTCTACTGAAGAAAGCCAGTGATAGAAGGCAAATTTCTGTTTCTTCCTCCACTGATGCAACTAAGGACTGGGTACTAGAACTGAGATTGCTTAAAATCTTCATTAACAAGGGAGATGATGGCACCAGGAGCAGGCTAAGCAAGTCGGTGAGTGATGCCAAACCGATGGACCAATCTACACCTGAACTCAGCCTTTCTCTGAGCTTGAGGTTGGCCCAGAGGACCTGCAGGGCTTCCACTCAATCTTATTTACTCAATGACTACTTTTTTTGCAATAAACTGAAAAAGTATTGCACTTAAGGAAATGTTCTGGTGATATTAATCTTAGTTTGATGGCAAAGACCCTATGGGACTGACTTCTATAACTTGCTCATTCTCTGTATCCCCTAACAACTAGGCAACAGCTTCATGTCCTTGATTCTTTCTTCTTGCTCCTAATGTGTTCATGGCACTTTCAGAAGGACAGTCTACCTATTTGTTCATGTATCATTCTATGGCTAGTGATTTTGGTGCCCAGGATTTGAATTGCCATAGAGTAAGACCAGCTTTTAATCCAGAATAATTGAGCAGTAACATGTGGGAACATTCCCAATGATGTCCCTGATGGAACCCTAAGTAATGATGGCAAATTCATTACTGTGATGCAAATTCAGCTTGTAGCTTGATACACTGGGGCCACTGAGATAAAATATATGTGATACCATCAAAACCAGAATGATGTTCTTTAGGAGAGAGGTAGGAGGCAGACAGATCATCTTATCTGACTGTAAGTGCTGTGCCACACATCTTAATGCAAGGTGACTAGATGATGGGTGGAGGTGAGATTGCAATTTCAGACTTAATAAGCTTTCAAGTGAAAGGCATGGAGTGGAGGGGCAGGAGAGGGATTTTATTCCAAAACCTGAAATGTCTTATCNTTTATTCCAAAACCTGAAATGTTTTATCCTTTTTGAAAAAAAAAAAAAAAAAAGTGCAATTAAATTCCAAATCTTGGCTTCGCTTTAAAGTCACTGGTGGAACGGAATTAAAACAATTTAAAAAAGAAAAAGAAAACCTTCCAGTGACCTTTCCTTTACTGCCATATTGCTTCAGAGATAAAGGGTGATTAGCAACCACCTGAAAAACATATGCAAGGAGGGTGGCATAAAGGCTCTGTTTAACATTGTTGTGAAGCAGCAGGGGAGAGAGCTGCAGCTGCAAATGAACCTGCTTTTTGCTCAAGCGAAAGTGTTGGCACAAAGATCAGTACAGTGAAACCACAAATGAATTGCAGTTATGCTAATATAATATGGGAGGATTAGTGCAGAGTTTTCTTGCTTAAAACTGCGTTTTGGAGCCCAGCATTTATAAACAGTTTCCTTAATAAGATATCTGGACTCCACCTGGACATTGTTTATTTACACCTAGGGTGTTTTTTTTTTTTGTTTTGTTTTTTCGTGTGGGATTATATTTCATTAAGAGCAGCCTGAAGACTGGATTCTTTATGCAGTTGTGGCTGAAGCCTCACTAACTTTTATTGTGTCCAAAATGCTAAAAAAAGGCCAACAATGGCAAAAGCCATTTTTTTTAGCGACACCCTGAGGATGCTGGTGCAGTGTCGGCTGAGGCAGAGCTACATCAAAGGAAGCAAAATAAGTCAACAGGAAATAAGTCTTGTTAAACAAATCTGTTATTTTTTCTTTCACCAGAAACACTCTTTCTTGTGAAGTTCTATTACTTGGATGCATTCAATGCTCTTACATGACATAAATAAGGTGTATATTATACTGGATATAAGGCAGATATCTAAATACATTTTAAAAGTTCTCAATAGTGAATTTGTGAATGTTACTAGGGTTTGACACTGGGAATTGAAAAGTTGTCTAAACTATTGAGCATTTTCATGAATCATCTGAATGCCATAAATGTAAACTGGATTAGTTGCAGAATACCGGAAGATGATGAGCTAATTGCCTACAAAGATTTGAGACAGTTGTTCAATTCAAATAAAATATACTTTAAGACAATTAAATCTAAAAGCAAGTGCTTTGGACAGAAAACTAGGTATTTGATAAAGAGTGGAAAAATGTCTCTATCGATGTGACCTTGAGAAAGTGTAAGGAGTCACAGCGAGTGAGCATCAGTTTCCAAATACATTTTGTAATAACAACAACAACAAAAAGACTAAATGTGATTTTCTAGCATATGAACAAGGTAGATGAATATACGGAGGCAAATTATCTCCATCTACAGTATTGGATGTCTAGATACTGAAATATTTTTATATTCATATAATAATAGAATCATANCCTGTAGGCCCCCTTCAGATACTGGAAGGCTACTATAAGGTCTCCACAAAGCCTTCTCTTCTCCAGGCTGCAGAGCCCCAACTCTCTCAGTCTGTCTTCATAAGAGAGCTGCTCCAGCCCTCTGATCATCTTCATGGCCTCCTCTGGACCCGCTCCAACACTTCAATGTCCTTCCTGTGCTGGGGGTTCCAGAACTGCACGCAGTAGTCCAGGTGAGGTCTGACAAGAGCAGAGTAAGGGGGGGAGGATCACCTCCCTTGCCCTGATGGCCACACTTCTCTTGCTGCAGCCCAGGACTCGGTTGGCAGTCTGGGCTGCATGCACACACTGCAGGCTCTTGTTGAGCTTTTCATCAACCCAAAATATTCTGAGACTCTGTATTATTTGAAAGATGTCTAAAAGCTATAGTGTATGCAAAAAATACCCATGAAGCAATGGCTCAAACATCTGCAAAAAAATTTCATGTCTAAGAAATTTGGAGGCTGATTTATTGAAAGGTGCTTTGTTGAAAGGTGACTTGATCATAGTGTACATAGAGAAAATGCCATGAATGATATGCCTGCTTAATGCTTCAAGAGGAAGAATTATGGAATCTGGTGCTTGGAAGTTGAAAGGGGCACAACAGAGAAAGCACAGTAGGGAGCATGGGGTGCTGAGATAGACCATTGCAGTAATTGAGTTTGTGGCTTAAAATTATTCAATGCTTTTCTCAATTCAGAAGCAGAACATAGAACCTTCCTTGGAAGATGAGACTAAAAGTGCCTGGCATACTTAATTTAAGGATGCATGTCTGAGCAGAGCATATGAAAAAAAAAGTTTAGCAGGGCTTGAAAAACCTGATTTGGATATGAGCTGGTCAAGGTAAGTGCTGGCTGAATATGGGTGAAAAGTTTCTAGTTACTGCAAAAGGTTCTAAAATATTTTTTCATTGAGAGCAACATGCTCAGATACTCTGAGGAGGCCGTTTCATTTATCAGGACAATTTTGTGATATAGTGGCCCACGGTAATGGATGCTGAACTTAAACCATGGAGTCTCTTTTACCATGGAAATTCTAATGAAACACAACACAAGAGGTTAGACTGGATGAGCTTTTCAACTTCACATTCTGTGGCTTAGTAGGATGGAATGCTCCTGGTGTGCATGCTCCCTGACAAAGACAACTGGTTATGTTAGCATTCCATTAATTTTCATCAGGCCAATCCCTTTTTTGGTAGTGTTTCATACTGTGTCCAGTTTCAGGCCCCTCAATTCAAGAGAGATGTTGAGGTACTGGAAGGTGTCCAGAGAAGGGTGCCAAGGCTGGTGAGGGGCCTGGAGCACAGCCCTGTGAGGAGAGGCTGAGGGAGCTGAGAGTGTGCAGCCTGGTGAAGAGGAGGCTCAGGGCAGACCTCATTGCTGTATACAACTACCTGAAGCGAGGTTGTAGCCAGGTGGGGGTTGGTCTCTTTTCCCAGGCAACCAGCAACAGAAAGAGGGGACACAGTCTCAAGTTGTGCCAGGGGAGGTCTAGACTGGTTGTTAGGAGGAAGTTCTTGACAGAGAGAGTGATTGGCATTGGAATGGGCTGCCCAGGGAGGTGGTGGAACCACCATCCCTGGAGGTGTTCAAGCAAAGCCTGGATGGGCACTTAGTGCCATGGTCTAGTTGGATAGGGCTGGGTGATAGGTTATACTGGATGACTTTGGAGGACTCTTCCAGCCTGTTTGATTCTATGATTCTTGTCTGTTTTGAAGACTATCCCATGAGAGGAGAGGCTATTCAAGACCCTGTAGTTTGAGACTTGACATTGCTAAAATGCAGACAAATTATTGCAATGTTTCTGATTTATTTTTATTAAACTGAAATGTAATAAATATATGCAGTCAGAGTTTTTATGTGTACCTGAGTGATCAAAATCTCTGATATATCAAACAGCAAGGCTGGCATGCAAGTAACCATTCTCATATGAATTCTAGTTTTTTGGTTTTATACAGCTGAAATGTCTGCAGAAGCTACCCTCTTCCTCTATTTTGGCACTCTTTTTTAAACTCCAGCTTGAACTCAGTCAGAGATTACCATAAATATAAATTAACTATGCCTTTCTCTCCACCATTTAAACAGTTGGTCCAAATTTAAGCGAGTTCTTAATGTAATTAACTTCTTTCCTTGTCATTTTCAAAAACCCTTCTCTCCAAACAAAATCTGTCTGTTTTCATCTGTGACATAGGTTAAAATTTGCATCTTCTCTAAGACTTTAATGATCCTTCTGCTACCTGGAGGCCTAGATTAACACCAATGGCTTTTCAAATGCTCAGAATATTCTGTAACTTTCTAATGGGTGCATACTGTTGGAAGTAAGCCATCAATGTAGCAATAACCATAGGTTTGACTTAGCCAATTAACGCACTTCTATATTCAGTACCTCCACCCCCAAGAATGGTGATCACTTTTACTAGCCTGTGTCTCACATACAAGACTGTCAAAACTTATTTCTTATATTTCAAGTCTGTAAATTGTTTAGAGTATTATACCACTAATTATTTCACTTAAGTGTTTGTCACAATAAGAAAATACCATTATGTGATTTCAGAAACACAAGAAAGTGTGTTAAACTTTTGAGGGTCCAGGGGGCAAAGGCTTAGGAAAGAATATCTGGTTTATTGAGCAGACATGTGTAGAGACATAGTTTCTTGTGTTAGAAAATCCCTCAGATTTTAATGTGTCACAGTAACAGGTAGGTATGGAGGAACATTGATTTCATTCTGAAGTAGATGCTTAGGTCTATAAAGACACCAAGTCAGTGAATTCCAGTTGAAACTGGGTTTATGTAAGAGCTGAATATATTTGAAAACTTGAAATAGAAAGACATGTATCAGAAGCCTTCAGAAGAGTACAGGTGCTCCATTTGTGTATCCAAAGAGACATCTCACACCTAATTGATTTCTCTTTTACTTCTGCAAGTAGTGGTAGAAAACTGTGCTTAGCACAATCACTTTTCAAAATGCCTGCTTGACTAAAATTAATTAGACACCACAGCATCCTCAGAATAACTTACTGTTCTCTGTTTATTAGCTAGTAAACTGAAAGGAAGGGACTGGAATTACTTTGCCAAAGCCACACATCAAGTCAAGATTAGAACTTGTATTTCCACATTCTCAATGTTGTGCTGTAACAGCCTGATTATACTGCCGGTAGTTTATCACCTTGCCAGTGCAGTATTGCTCCCTTAGGTCTCCTTCTTCCTAATAGTGGTTAACTTTCAGACCATGTTAAATGTTCCCTGGAAATGTGGACGAGGGGATTGATAGAAACTCTTAGTCTGACTTTTTTGTTACAGTGATTTTAAAGCTAATATAAGTTTTTCATTCTGTGGATGCCCAGAGCTAGTCAGCATCATACACCCAAGTTAAGGTAGACCTGAATTCTTCAGAGCCTACTAAGTACCACAGAGCTTAATTAAATCAGCAGAGCAATTGCTGGTGAGCATCTCTGAAAACAATAAACTTTTGTTTAGCTGTCTGAAGGTGGGCACTTAAACCTTAAATTCATGACTTGACTTTTAAGTGATAAGACTCATTATCAAGTGAGAAAATAGTTTTCTATACAGTGTATTTCAGAGTAGTCTGGGAGATTTTCTTTCTTTAAAGAAAAAAAGACTGATTTCCAATATATAGTGTCATGTTCTTCAATCTAGTGAACTGAGAATAAATGTGAGGTTTTTTTTCTTAGATGAATTTAGTTTGTCCCTAGATTTAGTAGGCAATACAGGATGCCTGTTCTTATAAGAACAAGTGATACATCTGAGAAGAATTCTTCTAGACGCAATGGGGTCATTTGTTAACACTTTTCCCAGAAAATTGGTATAATCCTTATTAGTTCTGGGGATGGCTTTTGCTGTATTGGGCTGACCTGCTCCTAGCATAGCAATTTAGCAAAAAGGAAGGAAGCGCATGAAGGTAATGGGAATGCAAATATACAATTAAAGCCCCTGTGTGTGTGATGGTTTGGGAGTTACACCTCCCCCTGCCACAAGGATTCATCCAGACTAGACTCAGCCGGCTGGAAGTTAAGGAATGAAGCTTTATAATCACAGGTTAGCACAATATACAAGCAGATATTTACAATATATTACAAATATTTACAGCTGTGTACAGAAATATACAAGCTAAAAGTAATACAGAAACACAATTCCCCTCCCAGAAATCAGAGTGCTCAGGAGGGGCTCCCAACCACCCTTCCACCTTCTTTCCACCCCCCCACTCTTGTCCCAGAATCTACCTTTTGCGCATGATGAGTTGGGAGGATTGGCAAAATGGGTTGCAAGCAGAGTGGTTAGTTGGGTTACAGAGATCCGAGCAGAAGAGAAACAGACTCTGATAGACCCCGACAGACTGACTTATCTATGTTTATGGCCTTGCTTTTATACATCTCAGCAAACATAGAAGTGAAGCAGACATCACCATTGTTTTCTTTTCACAGCCTATGATCCACTTTTTCTCATTAAAATATTCCAATTAGCTTCAAACCAACACGATGTGTTAATGTAGAAGACAGATAATGCCAAATGTCAAAACAAGGACTATTTGGGGCCAAATGGAAGGTTTCTGCCCTGTGTCTGATTATGAAAGCTGAGAACTAGCAACACAAAACTTTAG
Source organism: Semnornis frantzii (assembly GCA_013399775.1). Taxonomy (NCBI): domain Eukaryota; kingdom Metazoa; phylum Chordata; class Aves; order Piciformes; family Ramphastidae; genus Semnornis; species Semnornis frantzii. Next base: position 4,509 of record VWYK01043561.1, on the reverse strand, counting down.
TGCAGAAGCAGTGCTAGAGTAGCACAGGCGGGCCCTCAACTGTGATGGGCTGACAAGGAAAGAATAAACACTTGAAACCATTAAGGAAAATCCATTAATATTCTCACACACCTTATGTCTGTGGGATGGCAGCATTAAATGTCATACTTTTGTCTCCTGCCATTAGGATGTCCAATTAAAGATCTGGCAGATTGTCTTTCATGAAACATCAGATTAGAGAAGTGTTTTTTACTTGTATGTTTTCTTTCTCAAGAGGCAGTTATGAGAATAGATGTTTGTGTGTGATCACCAGTCCCAACCAGCACACACACTGCTGCTGAAAAACACAAAAAGAGTGAAAAACGAACAAAAGTATGGTCACAATTGGCTCTCCTGGCCACCTGAGCACACTGCTGGCTCATGTTCAGCTACGATCTACCAGCAACCCCAGGTCTCTTTCTGCCTGGCTGCTCCCCAGCCACTCTGTCCCCAGCCTGTAGCACTGCTTGGGGTTGTTGTGGCCAAAGTGTAGAACACAGCACTTGGCCTTGTTTAATCTCATCCCGTTGGCCTCTGCCCATCCATACAGCCTGTCAAGGTCCCTCTGTAGGGCCCTCCTACCCTCCTGTTGTGCAACAAACCAAAACAAGCCAAAGGAGTGGGAGAACAAAAGACCTGCACTCATAAATCCAGTGCCAGGCTTTGCAGGAACGAAAGAATTAATGCCACGTTACTCTGTACTCTTCCCCTGTTTACAGCTCCATATGAAGTCTCTGCATTGCTAACTCATTGTTCTGCTGGGCTACATAATGGCAGCTGTGCTTAATAGAGATCAAGATGAGACCTCTTCCCTGTTCCTAAGTTGCAGTGAATTTCCCTGTCAGTGGTGCTGGCAGCCCAGTGGCGATCCCTGGTAGCCCATGCCCCAGGGACTGCTCTGTGTGGGGAGGCAGTGGGAAGCAGGAACAGCAGCCCTGCTGGCTGATCTGAAATCAAACACAGGGACTACCAGGCCAACTGATCTGAAACCAAACACAGAGGCTACCAGGCCAAATTCTCAGTGTTACAAGGGGAGGATACAACCTGATTTGCTTCACTATAGGACCTGATAAAGCCAGCCCAGCAGAGCAGGTGGGCCTGCTGTGGTGCATTTACTGGTGCAGGTAATACCTTTTACATTAGTGCACCCTTGGCAACGGTGCCAGTAGGGGAGATGCTCTCCACCACAATCCAGCATGTTCAGCCACTCCTTCGCAAACAGCATTACAACTATAAAACCAGCTATAAGCAGAGCATATAAAGCAGCCCTGTAATTACAGTGAATTAGTGGTCCTTTGCAGTGTGGATATAACCAATCATGGGCACACAGCAATTATCCCTACTGCATACAAAGTAAGGCAGAAGATTGTGACTACCCTAAGGATACTTCTGTTTTTTAAAGCTTCTTGCTGCCCAGGGTGATGGCTAGTGAGCTATTTCCACCCTCTGTTAAAGGAATTACTTATTTCTCAGCATTATTGAAATACTGGACAAAAAGTAAAATCTAATTAACTAAAGTTTCCTTCCTCTGACCTGCGTTTTAAGTAACCTTGCACACAGGGATTTTACCTGTTTTCCCAGCCCCTCAGTTTGATTAGATAAGAAAGCAGCAAATTCAGTGGTTAGATATAGTACTATTTAAATGAAATCACATCAGTGTCTGTGACTCCCTTTTAGGCTTACTTACTGTCATACCTAAATAGATAATACATTACATCTGAGATCTCATTCTCAGCTGTCTGCTTATTCAACAAGACATCAGAATTAGACATCTGACCTTGAAGTGCCCTATCAAAATATGCTAGGTTACATCTAAATTAACACATTTCCACAGACCATGAACCAAAACTGACTTTGGCAAGTGGAGAATCCGTTCTACTGCTTTATCAAGCCATGCAAAAAGTTTCTTATGAAAGAGCTCCTAGAAAAAATTATTCACAGAAACTGGGAAATTGCTTCAAACATAGAATGAATCAGAGACATTGGAAAGCTTTCTGCATTTGCTCACTGAACACAATGCTGAATTCATAATTTCTGAAGTAAACTGACTTCAGCCACAAGTGTCTGCCAGGGTGCTGTTTCTGATGGGTAGCAGTATCACTGCCATAGTTCAACAGCAGGATTGTCAGGGTGCTCTTCTAGGTCCTGGGAGATGTGGATCCAATTTCAGATGCACTGAGGAGCACTTTTTGGGCTGACAGTGTTCCTTCTGGCTTCAAAATGATCCAGATGTATTACTGCCCCACAAGCAACTCCTGGTGACGTGGCCAGCTGGAGCAGGCATCAGCTGGGTTCCCACATAGTCCCTGAATGACCTATAAGTTGCTTTCAGTGTGCTGGGTTAAAATGACTAAGTGTGTTATAGCTGAATTACAGCAACAATGGGAACCTGTACTCTTTTAATGGGATGCTGGACCATTAAAAGGATCCCAAACAAACAAAAAAAACCCCAAACAAATCACAATTGTCTCTTTTCTTAGGATGTTTGTCAACTTTACTTGCAGCAGCTGGCTTGTAAACTGTGGTGCCTAATCTACTTATTCAAACGTTCCCAGCCCCAACTAAAATCTAGGTCATATGTTCTTGCCATTGGTTTAGCAAGGTTTGTTCAACCTGCCCTTCAAGGCCATTGTAGCTTTTTCTAGATTATTATAGTTCCAAAAATTTAAGTCTACTTATCTTTAAATCGGATTTGATTACTTCAGTTGGTTCTAACTAACTTCATTGGTCTAACAGAACTAAGATAATTTAAATAACACATTTCTCAGCTGCAAACTAACCTCTCCTTCCTCCATCACTTCACTGAAATGACTGAATGACATCACCACAAATATTCCATTTTTAAGCCAATCAGATTCATTATGTCTATTTAAACACCAAACATGCATTTTTCTGAAGCCTGTGATGCTTTCTGCTTATTGTGAATGCTAGTATGCAGGGGAGAAATAGGAGAGACTAATCTCAAACTTAGAAAATGTAACCACTGTGAAAACAAATTCTTTCATGGAGAGCTGTCAGATCTCTCAGGAAACAGAAGTTGTATTTCTCCATTCTTCATTTGTGTCCATGTCTAGTGCTCATGTCATATATAAGGTGCACTCCCTATTTCTATACATAGCTAGGTTTCTTTATGCCTTTTTTTTTTTTATTATGTCTTATTATAAGGTGTCAGTTAAAAGTCTCTTAAAAATCAGAAACTCATCCAATATGTGATCTTTCTTTATATTCAATAACAGAGACACCTGCTGTTTGACCTTGTCATCTAGACATTTGTCACTGTCAGATTGGGATTCCAAAAGGTTTTCATTCTCTTTGAAAGACTGCCCTTCTCACTTTTGCAGTGAACCAATGCCTTGAGAGGCCAGCATGGGCTATTGACACCTTCACAGTCATCACAGATCAAAATTGTAAATGCTTTCCACAAATCAAATACTGAATCAAATACTGCATCCACCTCATGAAATGCTACCTCCTTGGGAGAAAATCTACTGATCTTTCAAAACATGGAGAACCAAATCCTCTTCTTGAGTAAACGGAGACATCTATTATCTCAACATGAGTTACTAGATGGAATTTTCTAGCTGCACAGTATGCAGGAGTTCAGACCAGGATGATCTAATAGGTTTTTTTAAAATTTTTTTTTTTTTATTTCTTCACCCTAAAACTGATGTCTATGTCAATTATTTCACTTGAATCACCTGAAATTACATCAGTTGAGGTCTGATACATTTCTTTTTTTGTCTTTTTTTTTTTTAAGAACATTTTCTATGCCTGTAACTCCATTTAGGCATCTAAATTTTTTTTTCTTCTTGGAGAGAAAAGGAAAGCCTGTCCTACTCAGATGCTCTAAGTTGAATTGTTAGTAGGTCTTTGAAAGGGGACTGGAACAGACAAATGAAAAGGTCACAGATTAATCTTGTGCTGGCTCACACAATGTGTCACACCTTCCGGAGACTATCATTGTCTACTCAGTTTAGTATGTTACACACATTTTGTCTGAGCATTTCTTTTATTTGAATTGTCACATCATTTTTCTCTTGGTTACAAGACTGTGCGATCTTGAAATGGTTTATAATGGAATACTTAGATTTATTTTTAATGTGCTTAAATACTTCAAGTGGACTAAAAATTCTGAACCAAACTTGGCTAGACTGATGCGGTTATTCACAAAATGGTTGAAAACAAATCCTTCATTCTGTAGACTTCCAGATAAAAACACACAAAGTAAAAATAATGAAATAAAATTGAAGTCGGCATTAAAAAGCCTACAATCTAAGATTAAAGATCAGATACTATAATTGTCTCCTAAACAAAGAGAGCAAATTCTGTAAAGTCAAAGTTAAGGTTGAATGTAAAAGAAATGGAAGGTATAGAAATGCAGAGTTAGGGCATCCATAAATCTTAATGTGTGTCAGTGTAATAACATTAATACACTTCAAAATCAGTCTACTTTGATTTTGGTCCCAGCTTGCATTAAGTTGAAATCACAGA
>VWYK01043533.1:0-10955 GCA_013399775.1 Semnornis frantzii | reverse complement strand
TCTGCCTCCTTTCCCCAGAAGCCCCAGGGAGACTCTAAAGCCTCTGACGACTACCGACAGCAATCCCGCCTTGGCTACTGTCAGATAATAATTCTGTGGGTAAATGCCAAAAGCCTCTTGTAATTATTAATTGCCTTCTGCCCTAAGCAGAAAGTAGTTCCTTGTGTCCATCTAGTGAGCAAGCGGTATACTGACGGCAAAGCCTTCTCTTCCAGTTCATATCGAGTTCAACTAATGTTTATATTTAACAGTTATCTCCAGATCCTGTTATAGCCTGTACATAGTTTCCATAATGTTGCAAAGAGCCTGTTATTATTATTATTAAATGGTGATCGGGGTGATGCGAATTCTGAATATTTAATATTAATAAACTGTTAATATTTTTAAAAATATCATCTCACATTAATTAATTACCCCACCTCGTTACAGGAGCTTGTGTAAAAGACAAGAACATTCAAGGGGTTTCTTTTTCTTACAGGAGAAATCATTTAGAAATTATATCAGAACTTAGATTTGCCAGTCTCTGCCTACTGCCATCTTTCTGGTACCTTTCTGCAGAATGGCAGCTGTTTATCAGAATCTCTAAACATCATAAGGACTAAGGCATGAAAATCTCTAAGGAATATTAAATACAGTTCTAGGACCTACCAGAAAAAAAGAAAGGGTATTCCTGTGTATGCTTTTAACTGCAGGAGTCTCCAATCCCATGCCCTTGTACTCACATGTATAATTTCAGTTGAACATAGGCTTTTCCCAGAATGACCCTCATCTGCGAAAATGATCAGGTATGTGTGGATTTGCAGTGCAACACAGAGATAGTTTAATCTCTGATCCACTGAAGTTTTTCCAAAGTGTTCTCCAATGAATCACATCTTGACACTCCCTTCACTTTTCAGTTATAACTGAAAGACCTAAGGGTCTGAATTTGTTATCACATGCATCAATATACTGACATAATTTCACTGGACTTAAGTCACATTTATACTATGTCGCCTTACATCATCCTGCCTTAGAGTAAATAGCAGCACACAAAAGTATTAATCAGAACAGGGCACTGCAGTCTCAACTGGAATTGCTCAATTACACAAACCCAAGAAAATAGTACTGGCAGCTGAGTACTGTGCAGGGGTTGCCCTTTCTTGAAAGAAAGGAGTTGTGAAGTTCTTGTCTGACTGAAAGCTGAAATATCTTTGTTTCTATGCTTTGTTGCTTTTATCACCATAGAATATAAAGCCAAGAAAAAGAGAGGGATGATAAAACACCAGACAACCCATGGATGCAAAGTATTTCTCACTTAGGATCCTGGCTGTCAGGACTTTTACTAGGCAAGGGTGGCTTGCAGCAGCATACACCTGTCAACAGATACAGAAGTTAAAGAAGTTTATCTGCATCCATCTGGAGAAAATAACTCACGACACAGAAATGCAGATACCCTCAGTCAACAAATATGATAGCACTGAACAAGTTGGAAACAAAAATGATAGCCATAAAACTCCTTGTTTACATTTGCAGAAATATATGTTTTCTATAACAGCCTTGAGTTTGGGAGGTTGCAATGTCATATACCATCAGAGACAAGTGTGTACCTCTCTGGATTTCTCGAGGCACACAATGGATCACTTATAAGAGAATAAAGAAGTAGCAAATAAATAAAGAAAAAGGTAGAACAGAGGAGACTAATTCAAAGTACAGTTAAATCAGGTTTTCTGAGTATTGAATGGAGAGTGTTTTTTTAAAGAACATAGCAGTGAATTTATAGTCAAGATTAATGAATTCCAGTTTCCCATACTGATTGTGTAACATTGCTAACATTGCTCAAATTACTGATTTTTTCCGTCCTTCACTTGATGTACTCACTAAAAAAAAAACCAAAAAACAAACAAACAAAAAAAAAACAAAAAAACAAACAAAAAAAACCCCAACCCGTCAGGTTTAGTCCATTGGTTGCTCTGAAATCCTCAGATAAAACCTGCTGAACATAATTGTTCTTATAAACGTCAATGACTTGCACAGCTGAAGTAATTTACTTCTATGTAAGAGTGATTATAAAGCATTGCAAATCACTGAAGACTGAATACCGTAGAGCAAAAATTCTAAATTTTCTTCTGTAGAAAAGTAAATATTGATAATGTTGACATGATGGTAAGAAAGCCTCAATGTGGTAAGAGGAGAAACTGGTCTTCTGTTCCAGGTTACAGCTAAATGTTGCTTCAGGAATTCACAGATATTTTTGTTTGGTTTCTCCATTGTAAATATGGATGCTGTCTACCTAGATCAGAGAACAAGAAAAAACTTGGGAACAAGAGAAGGCTTAGGAAGAAGAGAAGGCTTAGGAACAAGAACTCTTCAGATTCGCACTCCCTCTGTGCAAGTGGGTTTCCGTATAATGCTTCACTGTGCTTTCTTTCATGTGAAAAGACAGTATATAGCATTTCAACTGTGCAAAGCACAAACAAATTTATTACTGCTGCATATGTGGGACTGCTTGGCTTTTACCTGTGTACTTCGGCCATTGCAAAATCAGGTGTAATTTTTCTATAGCACAATCCTGCAAAGTGGCAAGTTCCTTTGTATTTCAAGTACTGAATGACTACTCTGGAGGACAGGACCAATGTACTTTTTAATACTTTGTTTCTTCTCAGATCAAATCAGTCTTTACACTAATGACCCCACTATTTCGTAGACACTTATTTGAAGTTTGAAATATTGTCATTTTAGTTTCCTGTATTTGTTCCCCTCTATTTGGGCTTTCAACAGAGTAGAAGTCTTCACAAGTGTTCCCATCAAAGCCAATTTGGAATTAATTTTTCAAGTAGGAACTCATGCCACAGTATCAAATGTTCTAGTTACTAACACAGTGCATCTGCTAAATTCCTATCATCCCGTAAGACTGTAATTCTGCTTTAAAAAAAGCACTGACATTTCTGCCTGTCAATATTTTCTCATTGCTCGTGATATAGTTGTTCTTAAAACATAAAATGAATCCTTTCTCTCTATATATACAGGATTATGCAGGAATGTTAATTAGATTTAATGTATATAACCGTCATGATAATGTATTTGGGCTTTGTATTATTATTATTAAATTGGAACAAATCTTAGGATGTCCTCAGTTTTGCTTTTGCCTCAACAAATACCCACACATCTTTAAGTAAACAAGCTAAAGGTCTAGTATCTGCATCATGAGATTTCTCTTTGACCAAATTTCTAGATTATCTTTCACTCTACAGTTAACTTTAAAACATCCTAATATGTGTTACAATGGTTATGCAGTCCTCCATTTTTTATGTCAGTTTAAGTCAGTTAAGGGTACCAAATTTATATAAAGTAAGTGAATCATCATTTTTCATTTGCATATAGTGCTTATTCTACCTTCTAATTTAACCAAAGCAGCACTAACGGTGGCATTTACCTCATGAAAATGTAGATACTGTAGGTATATAGTTATGTCTGATGTTGTTACCTTGGGTACCTTTCTTAGCCAACAGAAGTATGTTTAAGAATGAGTAATCTGAACTATGAGACATGTCTAAATTGTGCATTAAAGTCCTATACAGAGAGAGAAAACCAAAAATGCAGTACTGCGTGCATAAACACAGAGTGCAAAGGGGTTCCTCTCAAAATCATGAAGAACTTACACAAAACACTTCTCAAAGAGCTGTATTTGATAGCTCCTAATTTCATTATTTGACATACAGTGAAAAAAAATAGCAAAAAAACAGCATGATAAAGTCAAACTGCTTTCCAGAAGTTTATACAATGATAAACTATTAAGTTTACAGAATCATATTAAAGTTTTATGAAGATGGATATCTTTCATTAGTAGCTGCTATTATTAATAATGATTACTATCTATAATGACTTTTATATGGAGGGGATATGTTGGTGATGTGGAATGAAAAAGGTTACGAAGGATCTTTTCAACCCCTGAATGTTTTCCATTTGCTTTTACAGCTTGGTGAAAACTGTTTAGAGAGGAACTGCACATTGTATGCTGAAGGGAAGCACCCACCCAGCACATTTTTGCTGCAGTTCTGCCCTATATATAAAAATGCATCAAACTGTGTCACTATCTGAAGGGCGAGCCTAAGAAGGAAACCTCAATATTTTTCTGATAATTCCCCTGTGACAGAAATAAATTCCTCCTGTAACAAAACACGTTCTTGCAAAACTGGAAGTCTGGGATGCTTAAGTATGCCAACACTCCATTTACCTGATGGCAATCATTGAAGACATTTTGAAGCAGCAAAAGTCATCTGCCTCATCTCAGTTGTCCACTTAAAAGCAGTTGCTACCATTAGCTGTTTCCCTTCCATAGTAAGCTTTGTTTCAAATGCTGTTGATCCAAGTTTAAAAGAGTCATATGAAGAATTCTCATTTCAACTGATGTTTTTCAAGTTTTCAGATCTCAGATCAGGAGAGGAAAAATCATCTGCCTGTGTAAAAAAGGCCAAGTTCTCTGTAAGAGTGAACATTCCTGGGAAGTTGCTTTAAGCTGATACCTTCTTGCTAGAGTTCCCTGAAGACGCAACTAATATTCAGATTTTTTTCAAATTCGGTGCTAATGTTTTCTGATCATTCACTCTCCTTTCCAGAGGATAGTACTGTGTGACAGAGAAAATCATGATCTGTGTTTATATAGTCTAATAGGAACTGTCAAAACAGTCACTAGCCAATCAGTCATCTGTCTCTCATTTTCAAAAACATTTTATAACACTTTGTGGACTTGTACAAGTTCCAGACAGATATGACACAACATACAGTTGATTTAGACTGTCATGTATTAACAATGAAAACCTTCAAGGACGACTTCTTTGCCTCATTATGTAACAGAAGTAAAAGTGCAGTGCAGGGAGAATACTAGACATGGATAGATATAATTCTTTTCTGAGTCCTTAATATGTCATGAAACATAAGTCTTCTTAATCTCTACCTAATGTAATACTCTGAACAGCTCATACAGTTCACTAGCCCAGAGGTGCTAAACAGTTTTAAAGTATAATATTGCTCTGCTGTATTGCTGACCTCTCTGATCTCTCAGGATTTGTTTAAAAATTTCTCTGCCATTCTATCAGTGTTCCCATTGCCTAAAAGACTGCTACGTTTTTGCTCAGCATTTCCCAGACAGACACCTTCTTGCATGCAATTCGCAGCAAGAAGCAACCTTTGTCATCCTTTGCATGTGGTCTGAGGACAGGTTGTGCATCCAGAGGATGTGTGATACATTCATTGCTTCACCAGACAACACAGGAATAGTGGGGTGGTCTTGTGAACATGCTGTGTGTGGTCAGTATTTCCAGATGCCCAAAGTCTTGGTTCAGAAGAATTTTAGAACACTGAGTGAAGACAGTGCTTCCCAGCAGTTTGAATTTTGCAACAGTGAGGAAAGAAAAGTACAGATACATTTTTCTTTGAATGGCACAGAATATTGTGGTTGTCCAAGTTCTCTATTTCTCTTCATGACAGATGTGAATATTGCTTACCTGATCCAGGAAATGGGAGAAAGAGAGCAACAAAACACTACCAGAAAATAATGATCAGTATGACTAAGAGAGTATTGATAGACAATTCGGTTAGAAAAAATTGTCAGAGTTATGCAAAATTTCAGCAAATCACAACATATGGCAACACAGACCTAAATAAGGAATAAGTTTTATAACCACTCCTTGGAAAAAGCTGGCAGAATCTTCCTCTGCACAAAGAAGAGACCTTTACTTTGAAGCAGAATAATCTTTTCTGTACCTTGAAAGAAGAAAACAGTCCTCTTTTGAAAACTTTAGGAAGTCACTTGGATAGAAGGAACTAGTAAAATACTTTTGAACACAATAAATACAAACTCTAAACACAGCTCATCACCACAGATCATTTTCCAATCTTTAAGTGCTTCCGTGCCAGCAGTCAGAAGTCACCTCTACAACAGTACACAACCGTTGTCTCCAAAATTTCTGATCCAAAAGATGAGGTAGGAATTGGATCTTTATAGACCATTCCAACTGAAACAAGATCAGGAGCTAAGAGGCTAATGTCTTATGTGTGCTAAGCAATTTTAAAAACAAGTGCAGGTATTAACATCTACTGATACACCTCTTTAGTACCAGATCTAAATTCTTCTGAAGTCAATGGAGATACTTTGACTTGTGTAACCTGAAATCATGTAACCTGAAAAAAGTCTTTAGTTTAGTCTCTGTGACGGTTTGGGAGTTCCCCGCCCCCCCACACTTTGAAATGACCCAGACTAGATCTCAGCCGGACTGGAAGTTAAGAGATGAAGCTATATTTACAGCTCAGCACAATATACAAGCAAATATATACAGTATATACAGGAATATTTACAGAAATATACAAGTTTAAGGTAATACAGAAACACAACTCCCCTCCCAGAAATCAGAGACCCCAGGAGGGGCTCCCAACCACCCTTCCACCTTCTCCCCACTCCCACACCTTACCCCAAGGTTTGGCTTACGCGCAAGGAGGATCGGCTGGGGAGGATTAGAAGAAAAGTGGTTAGTGAAGTTATTCAACAGAGAGGAGAAGCCAGAGTTGCTAGCCCAAGACCCAAGCAGCCAGCAAGTCCAGTAAGCAAGTAAGTCCCTCGTGACCCAGACTGCCAACTCGAGAGACTCTTATCTTTTTGCTTTGGTTTTCTTATACCTAAACATTGCAGCAAGCCTCTGAGTGAAGTAGACATCACCATGGTTTTTACCTTCACAGCCTACAGTATAATTTTCTCTATTAAAAAATATTCCAATTAGCTCAAACCAAACATAAAATTGACTGTTTTCTCAAATTTGGAAAGAGATGTTAGAATCAATGAAGGAAAAGCATATATGAGGTGGTGTGAATTTTGTTTAAGTTCATTCTGCTTTAAAACCTTCTGTGACAGAAATACTTGCAAGAGCACTGTAAATCACAGTTTAATTACTCAGGATACAGAGTTTTATGCATATTTCAGATAGAAATAGCTCAAGACCACAATGCTTCTGACAATAGTGTCTGACATCTCATCTGAGTTTACTTTCTCTCTGAACAAACACACTGGAAAAACTGCTCATGCACACTGTTAAGTTCCACAGTGATACTCATCACAACTGCTATTAGAAATCCATTTCAATAACTTGAATAAGGTAATTTCAAATGCTTCATTTTCACATAGATCAGAGGAAAAGAGGACAGATGTATACATATCTGCCATAAATTCATTATGCATGATGAGAATGTGTCTTCCTCCTTTGTTTATTTTCCATCTGTTTTTCCAAAGTACAGTAATGGAGCTAAAGTATGAGCAAAATAAAATATCCTTTCCTACATATGAATACATGATGAAATTAATTTAATCATTTAATTGTAACTCCCTTCACAGAAATTTCATTTCTTTCAGTGTTTTAGACACACAATAATGACTCTCAGAAATGTTTCACTTTTGTTGTTGATAGAGATAGAGCAAGGAGGTAAGTGGTATGAGAAAGGATTCTACAGTAACAGTAACATCTGAAATGTTCCCAAATAAAAAAATCAGTAATCAAATGCTACAAATGCTACCTAAAATATCAACTGGAGGGGGGAAAAAAAGCAAAACTACAAACAAAACAAAAAATCCACACAAAACCCACAACCAACCAAACCAAACCAAACCAAACCAAAAAGGAGAAAACTAGTTCTAAATTAACTTATTCGGGGAAATTCAGGGTTTGTTCTGATTTATCAGGTTGCTGTGGGAATCAATTGTGTAACACCCATAATAAAGAGTATGATAGAGACCTGAATGCATATCAAAAGTAACACTATTTCTTTCCAGATAGAAGGTAATGGACAATCCAATTTTATGATTTGTCCATCAAAACTTCTGTAACCAGAATTCTATAATTTTATGCTCTGTTTCTGTTTAGCAAATGTAAAATCCATTAGAAATGTTTCAATGCTGAAGGGCTTAGTCAGTCATGAAATTGTTTAGACACAGTTGTTCCTTTCAACCTTATTTAAAAACCCAAGTCAAATGGAGATACTTGCAAGTACACAGATTGGTCCGAATGCTGCACACTATTTTTCCACTTTTGAAATAGTAAGTCAGAGAGTAATGTTTTTGTTTTGTTTTGTTTGTAATGGAAAACATGCCAAAATTGTATCCTCCAGTTTTGGCACAAAGCTACAAATTTAAAAGCACCTGTCATGGATTTAAAGAGCTGACAGAGTGAAACTCTCAAATGAACTGGAGAAAAAGAGAATTATATTTGGAAAGAGAGTTACAGATAGAAATGACAAGGCAGATACAAATCCATAAGCGAACCCCCTTGATTTTTGCCCCAACCCAAAACTAAATCCCCAGTGCTCCAATCCTTCCTGCCATGCCCCTCCCATCCAAGAGGCCTAAACACAGCCTTTGGAGGTCTCAAACCAGGTGTGCTCCTTACATGTTTGTCCCAATAAAGCAGCTCCAGCCAGACACAAGGCTGGAGGGGGAGGAAAGGAGAACGAGCTGACCTTGCCGTGAGTCTATGAAGAGATAGCAGAATTATGGAATTGAATAACAATCTTCTAGTCCCTAGAGGACTGTTTTAACCTTATAGTTCCAACCTGGGACAGCACCAAAGGTTGCTGGTTAGTATCATTGGCTTTTACTTTGGGAGAAACATTACTTGAGTTTGAGCTAGGGAGTTCAGGTGACCGAATTCTCCTCTCAGACCAATGCAATTGCATTGAGCTCCTTGGAACCAAAACATCTGATATCTTATAGTTGCTTTTACTCAAAAGCTGAGCATTTTCACAGCAGAACTTGCTTACTGCACTGGATTTAGAGGGCAGATTGCATTGTGTTTGACAGTTACTGTATGATTTCAAACATTCTGAACTGCAGTGAGCTTTTGCATGTAGCAAAAAGCTACGTGAACATTGCACAAAACACGAGTGGTTTTGTTTGCTGGTTTTGGATTTTTTGGGGTCTTTTGTTCTGTTTTTTTTCCTAAAACAGTGTGACTGTTCACCTTTCAGTAACATGGTTTTCAGGCCAAAGGGGGCAATTCCACCAGAAATTTTCTGAATTCAGGAAGAGTCTCCTTGCCCCAGAGCATCATTTAATACTTACCAGTATTTTAAACTTGTTAATGTTTCCATCACTAATCCAGTGAAGTTGATGGAAAGTGCTTGCAACACAGAGTGAAACCCTTGTACTCCATTTATTTAGCTCCTTCTCAGACAAAAACATACAAATCTGCAGAACTGTTATGAATGCAAAGACGAAGAAGTAGATCTTAAAGATCCATCTTGTCTTTAAGCTACTCTAAATGTAGACTTGATTGCCTTTTCACTGTTTCAAGTAACTGTATTTGAGCTTGAAGAATTCAGATATTGCGGCTCCTCTAAGGGGCATTTAGGAAAACTGGCATAGCTAATAGCTTTTACTATTTTCAATGTCTAATAATGTACCTCCCAAAATGGGCAGAAGATACATGTTACCTCCTTACAATAACCTTATAAACAAATGTTCGGTAACACATCATGATAAAGTAAAGAGGTGGGACTGAAGAGAGAAGAAATATTAAAATTATGTATGACTATCCAATAAAAGCTCCTACATGGGTTGATGGGCTGTAGAGGGTATTTTCAGGGGAGGAGTTAAATGCCTATATTTCTGTTTAGAATTTCTGTTTAGAAATCTGGCATTTTGCCGGATTTCAGTCATTCTTGTTGTTCAAAAGCTATAGCTGAAACAATGCCTAAAACATTGTTGGTGTGCTTGTGTTTGTGGGTTTTTCTTCTCTTGGTCCTTCAATATTTTAAATGATGCAATTAGGTTTTTTACAATTGGAGTTTCACTTTATATTTTGTTCATAGTAAATTCATATCCATAAATATACATGCATGCACACACAGAAGGAGAAAATCCTTTTACCAAGACATTAATGACTTCTGTTTGCAAAAGATAATTTTGCTTGAGCCTTAGTACCTTCCCAAATCTTAGCATGTGGGCCATAATAGTTGCATGTAAAACTTGTTATTGTATAAAATTTCTGTTACCATCAATGAACAAAAAGGTTTTAGAGACACAAAACTGGTTAGAATGATAAGTGTATGGTTAGCTGTAACACGATTCCATTAAATCTTACTGCATTGTTTCTATACTGATGCCATTCCATTAACTGTCACTGTTTGTGCATCCTTTGTGGGAGGAATGATGACAGTATATATCATACTGGGAAGAGAAGCATGTGCGTTTTTGATGACAAACCACGAAAAGCAACAGTCCTAGTCTTTATTCCCAGAAACGGGAGAAGAAGGATTTATACTGCGCTCCCCTTAAAAGGCAGGAAAATCCCGTTAATTGCAATCTTGGTAATAAGAAATGCATCACAATAACAATCTTTTCTTCTCTTACCAATATAATTATGAAAAGTTCAAGAAGTCATCTGAATGTGCAAAATTCATGACAGAAACGAGAGAAGTAACTCAGACCTATAGAAATGCAGTAACACATTCCTTTTGGCTAGGACAGTCATATTTTGCTTCCATGAAGTGGAGCTTCAACTTCCTGAGCTACGGACATCACATGAAATGTATTTTTCAGCCCCGTCTTAATATTTAGTTTAGCTACTCTTGATTCTGCCAAATGTGTTACTCATGCTTGCATTTTTAGCCCTGGAACTATTTATATCAATTTTGTACTTAGTTTGCACAGGCAAAACTTTGAAGGTCCGGTTTTACACTTGGATTATCTTCTAGCTTAATCAGGGTACAGGGTAAAGCAAATGTAAACCACATTCACTTAGCAGTATCAGTGCCACGATTAACCTGGAGATGGATTCTCAAAACTGTATCATCACTACAAGTGGTAAATGAGCACTAAAGAAATAGTGGACAACTTAATGCCAGTTCTGGGAAGCTTGGAATGCTAACAGAAAAATTCTTATGTTGCATTAGGATGAAGAAAAAGCAAAACACTTTTCTGATAAAAATAAAAGGAA
>VWYK01043532.1:0-15573 GCA_013399775.1 Semnornis frantzii | reverse complement strand
TTTTTTTTTGCAAAACATCTCAGCAAGCCTGTGAGTGAAGTAGACATCACCATTGTTTTACCTTCACAACCTATAGTATAATTTTTCCTATTAACATATTCCAATTAGCTCAAACCAGCACAGCTCCACAACCTCCCTGGGCAACCTGTGCCAGTGTCTCACCACCTTCACTGGAAAGAAATTCCTCCTAACATCCAGTCTGAATCTCCCCTCTTCCATTTTAAACTATTATATAGGGAACAACATAACAGATCAAGAAATTCTATTTGCTACCTCAAGGATCCCTGCATAACTATTTTTTGTTGTGTTTGTTTTTTTGTCCTGAGAAGCAGGGGCAGGGCTGATGCCAGCAGTTAAGAGACTGGGCAAAGAAACAGTTGTCCTCTGATCTACATGCAGCAAAACCAGTCATTGCAACAGGCATTTTAAAAATAGCTCCTGCCAGCAGTGGTCGAGCTTGTTCTTTCCATCTCACCTCCATATTTTTTTCTAGGGATGTCAATCATTGATAGTATTTGACTTGCTTGTCAGTCAGTACTAACTTTCCCAGATGTGTGAAAAGGGACTGGAAAGGCCCCTTCACATTGAAACCTCTTTTGTCACTGTCAGTTTTGGCACAGAAAACATCCATCAGCATCACTAGTGGGAGGAAGTTCTGCTGCCTCTGTCAAAACCTAGTGCTACTGGTTGGTGAATTTTTGTTATTGTGTTCTTACACTCCTCCAGGAAACCCACAGGATCACTTCTGTGACACTGTGTTGGCTTCCTTTGAAAGTTTTAAAGCCTGATGTTTGCTCTCCATGAACAGTGTCTTCAGAAGTCAGAAACCTTTCAGGCTGAGAAATAGATGTGCAAGACATTTTGCTACCTTACATGCTTTTATAGGTGAAGTAAAATATGTTGACAGTTGCTGCTTTAATTCTTGTGTGGGCAACCCTTTCATTTATCTTTTACTCCTTTTGAGAAATATCTAGAAGACAGAAAAGTTTTTCTCTGCTGCAACAGAATTTTGGTGATGATAAAGAACTCGTATGTCCCAGCTCCTCTCAGCATACTATACCTGCCACATGGATGAGTATGTCTTGATGCTCTTCTTACAAATCTGACTCTTCTTCAGGCACTAGTTGATAGCAAAGAGTCCATTGCTAACGAAAATAATTTATAAGGTCTCCTCTCAGCCTACTCTTCTCCAGACTAAATACCCCCAAGTCTTTCAGTCTTTTCCCCACATAAGAGATATGCTTCAGTCCTTTAACCATCCTCACAGCTCTCTATTGAACTCTCTGAAGCCATTCCCAGTCCCTCTTGAACTATGTGAAAGAGTTAAACTGATAACTGTGATGCTT
The DNA here is from genome assembly GCA_013399775.1 of Semnornis frantzii. NCBI lineage: Eukaryota > Metazoa > Chordata > Aves > Piciformes > Ramphastidae > Semnornis > Semnornis frantzii. Next base: position 14,227 of record VWYK01043532.1, on the reverse strand, counting down.
GAAATGTTGTGTGGGTTTTTTTGCCTATTAGACATTTGGATCTTCGGTTAAGTGATGGTATTGTAAATGTATAAGGGATGTTGTTAGACTACCCTTAACTCACTGTGTCCATGCTTTCTATAAAAAAAAAATCAGTTTTTTTTTTGTTTTCATATTTATTAGAAAAAATAGAGAGAGGTTCTTTATGGTTTTTGTAATAAGGAAAGGTGAAGCTGCTTGCTTTCAGGCTATCATTTCTCATCTATTGCAAACGTTTCATCCAACTCTGGCTGTAAGATAGCTACACTACTTTTCCATGACTCACTACTGATGTGAATAATCAGTGAACAGTCTCTCTGGCAGCGGGTTTGATTTCTCAAAATTTGGTATGGGAATGGTATTACAGCTTGCAAATATTTCAGTCAGCTTTATATGTTAGAGTAAAGCCACAGTCCAAAATAATTTTACATCATAAATGGTTCTAAATGAAAGTGCTTGCAGATTATTTCCATCACATTTATGGAGGAAATCATCTATTTCTGCCTAAATAATATTTAAATCCATTACCTTATAAGAAAACAGTCATTTCAAGTTTTAGCACCTGAGTGGTCTTGAGCTTTAGTGACAGTAATAGGCAGGAAAGGTGCTGCAGAATGAAATCACTGCCTCCTCAGGAGTAACCTCTCTCCAAACAAACCTTGAGAATCCCACTCCTAGGTCCAGAACCCAATGCACTGAAACCTGGTGACATGAGATCTGGGCTTAAGTTACTTTTGGAAGTGTATATTAAAAATATAAGTACAGAACCTATCTGTAGTCCTGTGTACAGTTCTGGAACCCTCAGCACAGGAAGGACATGGAACTGTTGGAGCAGGTCCAGAGGAGGCCACCAAGATGCTGAGAGGGCTGCAGCAGCTCTGCTGTGAGGGCAGGCTGAGGGAGTTTGGGCTCTGCAACCTGGAGAAGAGAAGGCTTCCAGGAGACCTTAGAGTAGCCTTCCAGTATCTGAAGGGGGCTACAGGAAGGCTGGGGAGGGACTATTGACAAGGTCTTGTAATGACAGGACAAGAGGCAATGGGTTTGAAGTGGCAGAGGGGAGATTGAAACTGGATGTTAGGAAAGAAGTTGTTTGCAGTGAGGGTGGTGAGACACTGGCACAGGTTGCCCAGGGATGTTGTGGCTGCTCCCTCCCTAGAGGTTTTCAAGGGCAGGTTGGAGGAGGCCTTGAGTGACCTGTACTAGTGGGAGGTGTCCCTGCCTATGGCAGTGGCTTGGAACTAGATGATCCTTGAGGTCCCTTCCAACCTTACCATTCTATGATACAATCAGATACATATTTCTGATAAATATTTACAGAATTTATATGCATGTAATATCCATTGTTACAAAGGTGATCCTCATGAGTCCCTGTTTCCACAATCCTAACTCAGATCACTGCCTAGAAGAAATCAGAAACCTGGGAGCATCCCTTCTCTGCACACTGCTCCTCCAGTGGGAATCAACTCAGTTTGGAATAGTTTTCCCGTGCATCATCTTGCAGATCACAGAACCGCAAAACCTTAGAGGTTGGAAGGGACCTCCAGAGATCATTGCATCCAACCTCCCTGCCAAGGCAGGGTCCCCTAGGGTACTTCACAAAGGAATGCATCCAAGCAGGTTTTGAAAGTCTCCAGAGAAGACGACTCCACAACCTCTCTGGGCAGCCTTGTTCCAGTGCTCTGCCACCCTCATTCTAAAGAAGTTTCTCCTTATGTTGAGGTGAAACTTTCTATGTTCCAGTTTGTAGCTGTTGCTCCTTGTCCTATTGCTGCTGACCACCGAAAAGAGATTGGCCCCAGCCACTTGACACCCACTCCTCAGATATTTGTATACATTGATCAGATCTCCTGTCAGTCTTCTCCAGACTAAACAACCTCAGGTTTCTCAGTCTCTCTTTGTAAGGGAGGACTCAGGTCCTCCAGTCATCCTTGTGGCTCTCCGCTGGAGTCTTTCCAGCAACTTTCTGTCTCTCCTGAACTGGGGAACCTAAAATTGGACACAGTATTCCAGGTGTGGTCTCACTAGGGCAGAGCAGAGGGGGAAAAGAACCTCCCTAGATATGACATGTGTTGTTTTCAGGGTGTACAGAATTTGTGGAAGGAAGAAGGGCTTGGCAGATATCACTGCTTTAAATATCACAGGACATTCTGCGCACCTGCCAACGTTCATAAGCAGCTAATTGAATCGTGATTATAGTCACTGAAAAAATGACTGAACAATGCAACCCCAGCTATAAAAGTGATTAGCTATGATCATTGGGACATGTCTGAATTGAGGTGAGATAAGGCAACATTTGCATGTGTACTTAAGTCTTTAGTGCTGTGACATTAAACATGATTATTGACCCCGGATCTCAGGTGGGCATTGAGCCACACACCACTGAATTTGGAGGCTTGACTAGGTCATGGAAAGTAAAAATCTGTTTACATTATGAATTTGTAAGTAGCATTTGACTTATGCAACAATTATTGAGAGTGAAAAAAACAAACCAAACTAATTTCTTAGGACTGCTTCATTTCATAGAAGATAAATACTTCAAATTATATTAAAAAGTATATCTGCAGCTCTCTGTACTGCCAGTAGTGAGAGTGGAGAGGGAGCTAACTCGTTTCTTTCAGCAGGTTTTGGGAGATCCTGTATCTTGCAGTGTATTGCCTAGGTAGCACTAAAGATTTGACTGAACTACAGTATTTAGATTTTTTTTACAGTATCACCAAGGTTGGAAGAGACCTCAAAGATCATCAAGTCCAACCCATTACCACAGACCTCGAGACTAGACCATGGCACAAAGTACCATGTCCAAACCCACCTTGAACTGTTGTTATTTTTTTTTTAATAGCAGTTTTAGAAGACCGTGCCAGTCATTTTCTGCACAAGGCAAGGCCTTCTATTGCTGGTCTTCAGGCGCAGCAGAAATGGAGCTGTTGGTGTTTTCCCTGATGCTTATGTTTTCTTTATTCTTCTTGTGAGATTTTTCCCTCAGGTTTTGTAGTTCATGTAATTATGTGTGCTCTCTCCTATCCTGTCTGTTGAGTGCTAGGCTGTTCTGAGTGGTGGCTGTGGCTTGCTGAGAAGTTTCTGAGAAGTCGTGCTGGTCAAACTTGATTCTGTCCATTTACAGAATCACCAGAATTAACCAGGTTATAAAAGACCTCTAGGATCATTGAGTCCAACCTATCACCTAACACCTTCTAATTAACTACACCATGGCACTAAGTGCCTCATCCAGTCTCCTTTTAAACACCTCCAGGGATGGTCACCCCACCACCTCCCTGGGCAGCCCATTCCAATGGGCAATCACTGTTTCCATGAAGAACTTCTTTCTAACATCCAGCCTGAACCTACCCTGGCACAGTTTGAGACTGTGTCCTCTTGTTCTGTCAATGGGTGCCTGGGAGAAGAGACCAACCCCCGCCTGGCTGCAGCCTCCCTTCAGGTAGTTGTAGAGAGCAATGAGGTCTGCCCTGAGCCTCCTCTCCTGCAGGCTGCACACCCCCAGCTCCCTCAGCCTCTCTTCACAGGGCTGTGCTCCAGGCCCCTCACCAGCCTCGGTGCCCTTCTCTGGACATGTTCAAACCCCTCAACATCTTTCTTAAATTGAGGGGCCCAGAACAGTATTCAAGGTGTGGCCTGAGCAGTGCTGAGCACAGGGGCAGAATGACCTCCCTGGTCCTGCTGGTCACACTGTTCCTGATCCAGGCCAGGATGCTATTTGCTTTCTCGGCCTCCTGGGCACACTGCTGGCTCATGTTCAGTCGGCTATTGATCAGCCCCAGGTCCCTCTCTACCTGCCTGCTCTCCAGCACTCTGTCCCAAACCTGTAGCACTGCTTGGGGTTGTTGTGGCCAAAGTGCAGAACCTGGCACTTGGCCTTGTTAAAACTCCTGGTGCTGGACTGTGCCCATCTGTTCAGGTCCCTCTACAGAACCTTCCTGCACTCAAGTGGATCAACACATGCTCCCAACTTGGTGTTGTCTGCAAACTTACTGATGATGGACTCCATCCCCTCATCCAGATCATCAGTGAAGATATGAAACAGGCCCAGCACTGATCCCTGGGGCACACCACTGGTGACATATGGCATAGCTGTAATTGCAATGTATATTGGAACAGGGTGTAGCTTTGTGCTAATAAATCAATAAAATATTAAAGAGGTAACTTTACAGCTATGCAGAGGTTTAAGTCATCTCAATTTTTATTTTCATAAAGCACAATACAAAGACAATAGTGAGTAATAGTATTCTAATTCAGGCAAGGGAAGTCATTGTTCTGCATATGAAAAGTGAAACAAAAGCAATCTCAGGTATTTCTCTGAAGTTTAAAATGTTAACTGTCTCAAGAAATGGAAGTATGCTTGGAAGACAGAGTTTTTTGTTTTCTTCTTTCTGGAGTTTTGTTTTGTAATAACTGCCAACAGGTTGTCTAAGCTGACAAAATTACATCTATCTGACAACACAAAGTACAGGCTTTTGACTGTCAGAGGAACCTGTGTATTTTGGAGCAATGGGCAGTTAGGTGGAGCCAGTGAGATTTCTAAACGATATACAACAATAAGAGAGATGAGAGTCAAACCTGTGTTGCCACCCACACGAGGCATACAAATGTATTTCATGGAGTGGGTTGTACTAAAGTGTTTATTAAGCTATAAGAAAGGAGAAGAAAGGAAGGTTGTCTAACATAATAATATAAGCTGTAAGAGTTTATAAAAGCAGTATTTCAAAAATTGCTTTAGGACATTATTCTTTAGCTTGCTTTCTCCTACAGCCAGTAATGATAATTAATTCCCTGTATTTGAAACCCCTCTTCCTTTAAAAGCATTAGGAGCATTCCAGTTTTCAGACATTTTCTTTTAACACCTTTTGCTGGCTTCTGCAGAAACGTTTCTTGCATGTTCTAGAAAGTTGCCTTTGAACTTGCTGTTCTAATATCCCTGAAAGGATTTAGTATGGTACAGAGCTGCTGGACAGCTTGGGCTGCCAACCCCTCAGCCGCAATGTGAGCAAAAGTCTTCCAAGGCTTCTCTTCTGCAGGGTTATTACTGCTCCAAGAACTGAGCAAGTCTTAAGACCTGTCATGTGTGGGGAAATATCATTTGCAAGTGAAATTTAGATTTCAGAGTTGGCTCTGGAAATGCACCTTTTATTTTATTCTTAAGGAAGTTACTCTTTTATTAAATCTTTGGGCTGAGTCTTCAGGTTGTAATCTAGATTTTTTTTGTCTCTACTATCAAATGTTTCTGAAGTCATCTCTCTGGGGAATGATAGTAATGGCTGAGTAAATGACAGATCTAGCAAAACTTTGAGGGAGTGTATGTGGTTGAGGTGGCGTGAGTGTAACAATGTGTACCTTTCTATGCCAGGCTCTTAGGATCTTCACTTTACATGCTAAAAACCTCTTAATTGATCTGGGTCTGTCCGTATTGCTTAATATAGCATTACTTAGCTACTTGTTCTGGCTCAGCTACATAGTAGCACAGTAGATGGCCATTTAAAACATGCCTGAGTGTTTTACATGGCATTGTAGACCCAGAACCTTGGCACTGTAGATCCTAAGTTCTAGGAACAGCAGAACTGCTCTTGAGGTAACAGCTGCTCCTGGTATTTAGTCATTGCTTCTGTTTCACCCAAGTGTTTGTATATATGAACTGCTTTCATGTTAAAAATCAAGGATAAAATGTTTCTATAGCTTAAGTTGTTAAGCTTCTTTCTAGTAATTAAACTGAGCCATGGTTTAAGTGGGAGGCATTAAGCAGTACTGCAGTGGGAGCAGAAACACTTTTTAAGCCGCAGTTTTTCTTGAATCATACAATCATAGAATGGTAAGGTTGGAAGGAACCTCAAAGATCATCTAGTTCCAAGCCCCTGACAGAGGCAGAGACACCTCCCACTAGTAAGGTCACTCAAGGCCTCCTCCAACCTGGCCTTCAACACCTCCAGGGAGGGAGCAGCCACAACCTCCCTGGGCAACCTGTACCAGTGTCTCACCACCCTCACTGGTAAGAACTTCCTCCTAACATCCAGTTTCAATCTCCCCTCTGCCACTTCAAACCCATTGCCCCTTGTCCTGTCATTGCAAGACCTTGTCAATAGTCCCTCTCCAGCTTTCCTGTAGACACCACCTTAAATTTTCTTGGCCACCTTAAATTCTCCTGCCAAAGAAATGGTGCTATTAGTAAAATAGTTTGATTAATGAGGTCAAAATCAGAAATTTTAGTAGACACTGGAAAAAAATCAAGAGTTTTTACCCATAAATTATAACACCTGAATGTGCATACAGGGAGAAAATACATGCAAGTGTCTGCTAGTGTGTAAAATTACCTGTCATAGTAACATATGCATATGGGTTTTGTCGAGATACAGTAAGTGTGCATGAAATCTGCCAAGAAACATAGCTAGTTAGGATACTCAACTTTTACTTCTTCTCTGGAGGTGTAGAAGTTTCACACTTTAGATGTTGTATGTATTTCATAAATATAAAAGCATGAAAGTTAAGCTATCAAAAATGTATTTTTAAAAATGTGATACTTTCCTGTTTTGCCAAACTTTGTGGGAATTGTTTGACTTCTTTTAATGACTTAAGTAATTTGCTGTGTTTTTAAATTAAATGTCAAGAGAAAAAAAAAAAAAAGATGCTTAGTTGAATTGCCGTAACCTTTGTTTTCTCAGAACTTTTTAGAGTTGCTTTACCTACTCAGCTTCCATATTGAAAAACAAAAACAAACAACAAAAAAAACGAAGAGGAAAAACCACAACCCCAATGGGTGGAAGTTGAGGCATAGAAAGTTCCATGTAAACATGAGGAAAAACTTTTCCACTGTGAGGATGACAGAACATTGACACAGGCTGCCCAGGGATGTTGCAGAATCTCCTTCTCTGGGGATACTCAAAACCCACCTGGATCACCTGCTCAAGGTGATCCTACTCTGGCAGGGGGGTTGGACTGGATTATTTTTTGGGGTCACTTCCAACCCTAACATTCTGTGATTTGACCATGCCCTGGCTAATTCAAAACTAAACAACTGATGGAAAGCTTTTGTTTTACCTCTTGTTTCTCTTTACAGCATAACTGTCTTTCTGAGACAAACTGTGTGATACTGTTATAAATCTCCATGAGAAGTTGTCTTCTCAATTCACACCAGACCAACACAAGAGAGTATTATTTTATTAACAAAATGGCAGATGGAAAAGGTACATAGGGAAGTTGTGGGTTTGGTTGTTTTTTTGGTTTTTTGGGTTTTTTTTGACTGAACTCATTTTGTCTAACTCTTTTTTGTGATTTACTTGGAACATTTTTCAGAGGAAGGTGAGGTTGGGAGGAAACTGTTGACATGTTGGCATGAAGAGGAATGGACAGTTCTGTTCTCCAGTCACAGAATCACAGAAACATTCAGGTTGGAAAAGAGCCTCGGGATGACCAAGTCCAACTGATATCCATACTCTACAAGGCTCACCCTATGTCATATCCACAAGCACCACGTGCAAATGACTTTGAAACACACCCAGGGCTAGTGACTCAACCACCTCCATGGGCAACTCATTCCAATGCCTGACCACTCTTTCTGTGGAATCATAGAACCATNGAAGGCTACTCTAAGGGCTCCTGGAAGCCTTCTCTTCTCCAGGTTGCAGAGCCCAAACTCTCTCAGCCTGTCCTGAGAGCAGAGCTTCTGCAGCCCTCTCAGCATCTTGGTGGCCTCCTGTGGACCCACTCAAACACTTCCATGTCCTTCCTGTGCTGGGGGCTCCAGAACTGTACACAGGACTCCAGGTGGGGTCTGAGGAGAGCAGAGCAAAGGGGCAGAATCCCCTCCCTTGCCCTGCTGCCCACACTGCTCTTGCTGCAGCCCAGCACACAGTTGCTGTCTGGACTGCACTCACACTGCAGCCTCAGGTTGAACTTCTCATCACCCCAGGCCTCCCCAGGTCCTGTTTCTCAGGGCTGCTCTCAACCATTCCCCACTCAGCCTGGAGTTGTGCTTGGGATTGTGCCTACCCAGGTGCAGGACCTTATACTTGGCCTTGTCAAATGTCATGATGTTGGCCTGGGCACACGTCTGCAGCCTGTCCAGGTCCCTCTGGATGGATCCCTACCCTCTAGCAAGTCGACTGTGCCACAGAGCTTGGTGCCATCTGCACACTTGCTGAGGGTGCACTGATTCCTCTGTCCCTGGCACTGACAAAGATGTCAAACAGCACTGACCCCTGAGGGATGCTGCTTGGCACTGGTCTCCAGGTGGACATTGTGCAACTTCCTGATATCCAGTCTAAACCTACCCAGTCACAACCTGAGGTCATTCCCTCTTATTTTATCATTAATTACCTCTGAGAAGACACCAGCACCAACCTCTCCAGAATGTCCTTTTGGGTAGTTGCAGACAGCAGTACAAACAGAGCAGATTAATAATATGTGTTTAAACATTTTTGAGTTTAGAAACCTGTCTTCCTCATATATAAATCACTTGTAGAATTTTGATATTCTGAATAAAAGTGTTGAGAAAGGATTGAGCAGTCTGACTTTGTCAGACCTCTTAGGAGTCCATGTCAGTACTGGATGTTATTAGAATGAATGTGTTGTTTCCTGGTGAAATCTCAGACTCCTGAATTTCATCTTGCACTAGTGTGCTAGTGACAAGCATAACATTGGACTTTGAGGGGCAGGGTTGGGGGTTTTGTGTGTTTTGTTGATTTTTGGGTTTGGGGTTTTTTTTACTTTTTTTTTTTTGTGTTTTGTTTTCTTGTGGTTTTGGGGTTTTTGGTTTTGGTTTTATGTTTGGTTGTTTTTTTTTTTTATTAACAAGAACACAGTTCTTTATGAAAACTTTCTGCTGCATCAGCAAAAATTTCAGGCTCATGATCTGCCAAAAATTACTACCCTTGTTGCTGGAATATTCCGTTTCATGAAGCTGGATATTGGTTTATTACTCCAGCAGTTCTTTTGAAAAGGATCAGTCAGATCGATTGGAAAATGTGCTCATCTATTGAGTTGGAAAGGCATATGCAGGTATCTAAATCTGCTGTCTTGATGTGTTTCCTTTTAAGCTTTCCACTCCCTATTTGTAAATTGGAGGACTAATGAGCTCTTTCGTGACTTTAGTACCTCAGCATGTTCTCGTGGTTCAGTGTTAAAATGGGCGGTATAGGAGTTGTTTTAAAGGAATTCTTGGATCATGACATGCAAGAAAGTAATAGCTTTCCTCCCAGAACTGTGCAGAAACCACTCTATAGCCTGGAGTGCTTACTTAGTACAGTCACAGTTACTTACATCAATTACAGATGGGGTTGCTGATGATCCTAGTCACCTATTTAAAACCAGATTTGCCCATTTCTCTGCAGTGTAAGAAGGGGAACTAGAGGAAATCTAATAGTCTTCTAATCTGAGCACTTGACAAATTCTGCCCAGGTATGCTCTGTAGGAATATGGCATTTTTGCATGTTTCTGCACTGTAAATATTAACAAGAATTATAATAAGGAAACATTTGAAACTACTTAACACAGCAAAAGAAAATTAAGAATTCTACGTATAATGGAAATACATTTACAAAAGTTGTTTGAATCATAGAATGGTAAGGTTGGAAGGGACCTCAAGGATCATCCAGTTCCAATCCCCTGCCATAGGCAGGGACACCTCCCACTAGTACAGGTCACTCAAGGCCTCCTTCAACCTGACCTTGAACACTTCCAGGGACGGAGCAGCCACAACCTCCCTGGGCAACCTGTGCCAGTGTCTCACCAACCTCACTGGAAAGAACTTCCTCCTAACATCCAGTTTCAATCTCTCCTCTGCCAGTTCCAACCCATTGCCCCTTGTCCTGTCATTGCAAGACCTGGTCAATAGTCCCTCCCCAGCCTTCCTGTAGTCCCCTTCAGATACTGGAGGGCTACTCTAAGGTCTCCTGGAAACCTTCTCTTCTGCAGGCTGCAGAGCCCCAACTCCCTCAGCCTGTCCTCATAGCAGAACTGCTGCAGCCCTCTGATCAAAGAATTGAAAGAATTGAAATCTTATTTTTAATTTTAGGAGAGTTTTGTTTCAAACAAGTATCCTTTTACGTTGCTTTGTGTCCCTTTACAGTAGCAGAGAGGCTCTGAATTTAATGCTCCTTCTCCTTCCGAGCTTGATGTCTGCCTCCATTTTGCTTCATCTCAGTATGCCACGTCTGACCATTAATGCAAATTGGAGGCCAGATAAGAGTTGCTCTGGATTTAAATTGGTGCAACTCACAGCAGAATCTGTCTCCAGTTCATATTAATGACTGCAAGTGGGAGAAGCCTGAACAGATAGAGAGCTCTAATGAGACCATGTTCCTTCACCCGTAGCCATATCTCTGCCACCTAATCTCTTTTCTATACTAACTGCCAAATCAAGTCCATTTAATTGTATTTTCAGTTAAATTCTGCCGAGTGAATATAAGAGTAAACAAGCAGCCATGTTTGCACGGTGAAATCTTTTTTTTCTTTAAATCTAATGCTTACTTTTTTCATGGTAATTGCACTTCAATTGCTGCATGGCATACTCGACTGCTCTTTGGAGGGCTGGTGGAAGGCACTCTGTCTTTTTACCCTTGCTTCTTGGAGCACCTGAGGCATGGCAATAGCTCATGCCTGCTTGGGCCTTTTTCTGTAGAGGAAGCTCAAACAAAAAACAAGAGGATATTTGCTCATCCATGCTGCAGTTAATAGCAGAGCAAGATTGCTGTGCAAAGGCACTGTTTGTCAGCAGAGCAAATATGGTATAGTGTGATTTTTGTATGCTTGGCCAAGGGCAATATTTATTTCATCATTTGAGGGCTTGCATGAAAGATTGTATTCCCACTGCGAGTGTCAGAAGGGATCTTCAGCGCCTTGCAGCAGATACCCTAAACTCAATTCTTTGATAAAGTACCCTTTGTCAGGAAGTGTGTGTGTTGAAAATTAGCAGTTCCTTCAGCAGGGAAACCTTGACATTGAGTGTAATTGAGGAGGTTAGTGTCGGCGTGTTTGTAAGTATTACCTGTCATTTGAAATATGACAGTGCTATAACTGCAAGACCTTGGGGACTTCAGTGCCTTGGCACTGCCATCTGACTGCCTTGGAGTCTGCGAGACAGCCTTCCGAGTGACTTCGACCCTGAGATAATTAACATGCCCCTGGAGGATTCTGCCTTTTGCTTTTCTGCACTTGTTGTTTAATAAGATGTTTGTTGGTCTGCGGTGGTGTGCCTTTGGGGACACAGGGTCCTTCGTGTTCTGTCACAGTTAGTAGGTTTAGGCAGTGCTGTCTATGCATCCATTGCTTTCATTTTCAGCAAATTAGAATATCATCAATTAGCCAGCTATAGTTGGTGGCTTGCTTAATTTCTGAGAGGATGCCTGTGTTTATATGGTATGAAAGCAAGGTGAGAGGGCCTGAATCTTTGAAGTCTGACTTGTGATGGTTTGGGAGTTAGTTATTTATTTATTGATGCTTATTTTTTTCCTGGCAATTTAATCATATAATAATGTTGAAAGGTAAAATCACAGAATCATAGAATGGTAAGGTTGGAAGGGACCTCATCTAGTTCCAACCCCCTGCCATAGGCAGGGACACCTCCCACTAGTACAGGTTAATCAAGACCTCGTCCAACCTACCCTTGAACACTTCCAGGGATAGGATGCAGGAATGAAAGGTAGTACACAGCACTTTGGGATGAGTGAGGGCTGTGGTTGTTGCAGCATCAGGGTGGGAGGTTATCAGGTGGGCATGGTCAGAGCGACACTTTCTTTAATCCCTCTCATTGGTTAGGGTCATGGTGGGTTGTTTTTGTGACGTCTTTTGGTGTGCTACTGAAAGGAAAATGTGCTTTTAATAAGATAGAGAGGGAAAAAATAGAGCTGGAAAGTTCGAAGCATGTATGTGAGGACAAGATGAGCACAAATGGATTTATATTTTCCACTCTGTGAAAGGATGTTTCAAAGAGTTTTGAAAAATTCAGCTGTGTTGCTCCAGAGAGATCCATGCTAATATGCTGACTCACATGGCTGACCTTCTTTTTAGGATTTGTAAGGGCTCAAAGCAGAACTAAATACGAATAATCAACTCCAGTGGATGGCATTATTGAACCAGGGTGCTTGCACAAAGGTGCATTCTTAACCACACCAAAACCTTCATAAAGTTGTCTTGTTTCTAGGGAACAAACATATAAAAAAATAAAGGAGAATTTATTTTTTTTTTTACCAGTTGACTTTTTTAAAACATATTTTTATTTCTAAAGGAGGAAACAAAATGAGCATAACCTGATGTGTGCAGCCTCAGAGAGCTGTAGTTATGCCATTTAACTTTCATGTCATTACAGAAGAAGAAATTAAACTGGAAAGGTGTCTCGTTACACTCAGTTTGAAATACTTCTGATCTGTCTTGCTTGTGGGGAGTATCATTTATAATTAGAACTGGAAATCAGTGCAAAATAATATCATGCAGTGAGTTTGGCTGTTTGAGAGAAATGTGTTTATTGGAGAAGCTTGGAAAACTTCATCAAATGGAGTTGCAAATACTGAAGAATTAACATATAAACCGCAATCCACCCATAAGGACTCACAATGTAGTAACGTATTTCAGGTTCCTTAGTGTATTATTTCTACTGTCATGCTCATGCAGAAAGAAAGATAGAAATACAACTGCTTTCTTGTACTAATCCGCTGCTAGTTCAGGAGTTAAAACCAAGATGACTGAAAGCTACAATATACTAAAGACTCGTTCTCCAGATTTTACATTATGAATATAAATATCCTTTCAGCTGTAGTTATTAGGCTTTCATTGTATAGCCCACTGTTAGGCATAAAGCATAGGAGAAAGCTGTCTGCATTAGGCTATTGAAACGGTGCTGATTTACAGCTCTTCTGTACCCTCACTTAGCAAATATTACGGGAAAAGTAAAGAGATAGGGTAGTGAGGTTTCTGCATAAATACATTCATCTTTGGCTTTCATTTATGAGTGCTAAGTATTTGGCTAGGGCAGACTTTTTTATGTTCTAAACTGCAGTTTCAACATTTGTTGTTTAGTTGTAACCTGGCTGTCTAAAGAAGCAGTGGCATGATAAATCATTCTTCTCTAATGCAATGCCTTGTAAGAAGAGTTGTAGATCTTAATATCCATCTTAAAACACTCGGCTTGCTTGGGAAAGTGCTTAAGTAAAACTCAAATACAACAGAATTCACATTTGTTGGGTGTGCATTTAAAATAACCATCTGACTGGAAAATCACAGGAGTATTCAAGTAATTTCAAGTTGATCCTTTATTGGCTTAAATATGGTTAGCAGAGAGGAATAGTAATTTTTCTTCTGAAAGATAATTAAGTGTATGATATTGATCAACTGTGGCTGATAATAATATGAATTATTGCTTGGATTTCAATCAACAGTGACAGAAGACTTAAGCAAGAGAATATCCCAAGTCGGGCTCTACCAGATGCGATCCAAAAAGTCATTGAGGAGAGTGGGACTGTTCCTTTGAGGGGAAGTCACTGAGGCATCTTGGTTTGCACACTGCTGCTTCTGTTCTACCTTGGCTGCAGGACTCTTAATGGGAATTACTGAAATAAATAAAGACTATCATAAGGTGTCAAATGGCTTCCACTGGTGGAAAGAAACAGGCGTCCTTTTCCACAAAGCTGTTTAGCTTTTATTTATCAGAAAACAATGAAGTTCTGTCTCTTTTCTAGTAAATGGTAGAAAATAACCAGAATTAAGTGAGTAAAATTAACAATAATAAAGTTAGGGAAGCATGAAATTAAAGAAGTGATTGCAGCAATAAGGTGTAAAAGTTTTTCAGGAAAAAAGAATACCCTCTTGATTTTGTGAAAAACAATATTAGGACTTTTTATTAGAGAGGAATGCTTTCGTGTTCAAAGTTTCTCATATGTGAGATCTACATATTTTCTGGATTTACATACTTCATTCTATTTGATTATCTCAAATTAATGTACTTTACAACTGCTAATCAATTTGTCCTCATTGTAATGATGGCTAAGTATTACTAGCTTAGTTTTGAGGAAAAATTGTGGCTGAGAATTATGAGATAAGTAGTCAGAATTAATTAGAAACGGCTTTAATCTTAGGTGCTCCAAGTTGTCTAGCTCTGTAAACAGTGTGGAGCTAGGGTGTCTGCTGATACTTGAAGTATCATTCAGGTACTTCAGCCTGCAGTTTTATACAGTGGCAACTCAATGCAACATAGATATCATAGCATCATAGAATG
>VWYK01043531.1:2202-13370 GCA_013399775.1 Semnornis frantzii | reverse complement strand
ACAGAATAACCTCCCTGCTCCTGGGGCCCACACTGTTCCTGATGCAGGCCAGGATGCCATTGGCTCTGCTGCCCACCTGGGCACACTGCTGCCTCATGTTGAGCTCCTCTCTCCCAGCACCCCCAGGTCCCTCTCTGCCTGGCTGCTCTCCAGCCACTCTGTCCCCAGCCTGTAGCACTGCTTGGGGTTGTTGTGGCCCAAGTGTAGAACGCTGCACTTAGCCTTGTTAAATCTCATCCCACTGGCCTGGAAATGCTTGGCAGAACCCTGGATAAAAGCCATTCCAAATAATTCTGAGTACTAGAGGTATCTTTCCATCATAGGGAATCTCTAAACCAGAGCTACAGTTTAAGACTGGTGTCTTAATTGTAAATTTTGAGAGCATTCGAGAGTACGTTCTAAAAGGGGATGAACAGAAGTGATAAATGTACCCCATTTCACTGGGTTGTTGTGCTGGTTTGAGGCTAAACCCCCTTGCCCATCCTCCAAACTCACCTTGCACGTAAGGCAGACCCTGGGATAAGGCAGAGGGGTGGAAAGAAGGTGGAAGGGTGGTTCGGAGCCCCTCCTGGGCACTCTGATTGCTGGCAGGGGAATTGTGTTTCTGTATTGCCTTTAACTTGTCTATGTCTGTAACTATTCCTGTCTATTGTGTCTATCTCGGCTTGTACATTGTGCTGAGCTGTAAATAGAGCTTCAGTCCCTAACTTCCAGACAACTGAGATAGTCTGGGTGAATTCCTACCTGGAGAGGGGGGGGGCAGGGAACTCCCAAACCTGCACAGCTATCTATTACCTATGAGAGCTGCCACTATAATTTAAAGGTCACTTGATGCAAATTTTCAGTAAGTTTAAAATCAAGGAGTTTTAAGGACCCTTCCTTTTCAGTAACAACATAAATGTAGATTAAATGTATCAGCCTTTTAAAGCTTCCCACTCAGTTACTGCTAACAAATGCTAACTTTTTTTCCCCTTTCCTATTATTTCCATTTGATTACAGCTACTCCAAATATAGAACAATATCATTGAGAGTAGAAGCTGGTGACCTCAGAACCTGACCAATTTTCTAACAGAGATATATGCAACTGGTAATTTGCATCAGGGTTTATTTTTACATTCATCTCAGCCAGGTGTAAGCAGAGATTGCTCCAGGTTGAATTTGTCTCAGAATCACACAGTTTTTCACCTGAGAAGGCAAAGGGACATAAGATGTTTAAAAAAAAATCATGTTTTTAGAGCTTTGACTGACAAGAAAGCTGGGGAGGGACTTTTTAGGATGTCAGGTAGTGAAGGACTAAGGGAAATGGAACCAAGCTAGAAATGGGTAGATTCAGACTGGATGTTAGGAAGAAGTTCTTCAGCATGAGGGTGGTGAGAGCCTGGCATGGGTTGCCCAGGGAGGTGTGGAAGCCTCATTGCTGGAGGTGTTTAAGGCCAGGCTGGATGAGGCTGTGGACAGCCTGATCTAGTGTGAGGTGTCCCTGCCCATGGCAGGGGGGTTGGAATTGGATGATCCTTGTGGTGCCTTCCAACCCTGAATAATTCTATGATCTCAGGAATTCCAGGGTTCTGTCACAGATTTCATATGGAGCAGTAGTAAGTTCATATGATCTCTCTTAAATCTTTCTTCGAGATCACATTAAATGGGTCATCAGATCCATGAACCCTGTGCTTTCTCCCATACCACTCAAAATCAAAAAATAAAAGTAAACAATCAGCCAGAGCCTGGGGACAATGAAGTTGGAACTATCTTAAAGCCCTTGCTTGTCCTTTAACAGGAGTACAAATATTGCCAAGTTCAGAGGTTCAGCACTTCCCCCTCCACCTCCCTCAGTTTTAAAAGAGTGTATTTTAGATTTTCCATTTCAGTCTGAATACCACAAGAAAGGCTGCACTTGTGTAACTTTTCCAGTCAATTAAATCTAGGAAATAGTGAAAAGCTGATGACAAATCTTGTTCTCAATAAATTACCTACCCAGTTTCCATATCAAAAAAGTTCTGATGAATTTGCTTTCAAATGAATAACTCTGTCTAAAGGAATCTCCAAACCACCAGGCAACTCAAAGCCAGAGCATAAGGAGTTAAACTTGTATCCTCATGACCAGCTAATTAACAACTTTTCATATATTCCTGTTAGAAGTTACCCTTACAAATAGATCCTTAGCTGTTTTCATGGAAAAAAATCAGAAGTAGGCATTCTGTCCTATTGTCTATTTCTGCTTCTTTGAGGTCTTCAAATCAAAGTGCTGTTTCATGGAATCATTAAGGCTGGGAAAGGTCTTGAAGATCATTGAGTCCAACTGCTAACTTAACACTGCCAAGGCCACCACTGAGCCATGTCCCTCAGCAGCACACCTGCATACTTTCTCAACACTTCCAGGAATGGAGTTTCCACCTCTTCCCAGGGTAGCCTGTGCTATGCTCAGTCACTCTTTCAGGGAATAAAATTCCACTAATATCCAGTCTAATCCTGGTTCAGCTTGAGGCCATTGCCTCTCATCCTATCACATATTTCAAGGCAGAAGAAACCAACCCCATCTAGCTTCAACTTCCTTTCATGGAACTGAGCCATAGGAAGTTTCCTTGAAACATGAGGAGGATTTTTTTCCCTGTGATAGTGACAGTACCCTGGAACAGGCTGCCCTGGGAGGTTGTGGAGTCTCTCTCTCTGGAGATACTCTAAACCCTCCTGGGCGTGTTCCTGTGTGATCTGGTATAGGTAATCCTGCTCTGGCAGGGGGGTGGACTGGATGAGCTTTGGAGGTCCCTTCCAGCCCCTGACATTCTGTGACTCTGTGTGATTAACTGTAGGGACTGAGATTTCACCTCACCCTCCTCTTCTATGATTCTATCAGTGACAATTCAAGGGGCAATGAGTGGAAGCTGAGGCATAGGAGGTTCCATGTGAACATGAGGAAGAATTTTTTTCCCTGTGAGGGTGACAGAACCCTGGAACAGGCTGCCCAGGGAGGTTGTGGAGTCTTCGTCTCTGGAGATGTTCAAGAACCATCTGGATGCATTTCAGTGTGATCTGCTCTGGGTGATCCTGCTCTGGCAGGATGATCTTTTGAGGTCCCTTCCAGCCCCTGCCATTCTATGATTCTCTGGACTAAACAAGACCAGTTCCCTCAGCTGCTTCTCAGAAGGCTTGTGCTCTAGACCCACCACCAGCTCCATTGCACTTCTCTGCACATGCCCAACACTTCAGCGTCCTCCTAGTGAGGGCTCTCTAAACTGAACAAAGCATGCAAAGTGCAGCCTCACCAGAGTACAAAAGGACAATCACTTCCCTAGGCCTGCTGCCCACGCCATTTCTGATCCATCTGATTGTTCAAACTCTCAGATTGCCATTTCTTTTTTCTTGTAATAAAGACACACAGAAGTGTTAAGTACAGAATCAAAAAGATCTAAGGCCACATAGAAGCAGGACAACGCAAGCAAGTAGGAAATAGTCAAGCACTACAAAGAAACAAAAATCATGTGGTCAGCATACTGAGAACTTTTGTGAGAATTGTACTTTCTCATCCTCATGGATTTTATATCTTTGGGTCCATCTACTGGCCCTGTGGTTTATTACCACTTTAGGCTGGAGTGGCTAATGATGGATGATATGATAATAGACAGAATGGTTCCCACTTTTTAGCCAGCTAGCATGTTAGGTATTACAGATCAAGGCGACTTGGTCTGACCAGCTTTTATGGACATCATTCCTTCAGTTCACACAGGTAAAGATAGATAGATATAGATATATACGATTTTTGGAAATTATTAGCTGCATGGAATAAACAGAATTAACTTTCCTGTAAATACCCTTAGAGTTACTGATAAATATTACTGGGACCTGCCAATGGTACTGCCAGTGGCCTAGATGTTTTATATCCATCATTTTAAGGCTATCCTAACCACACGAAGCATGATGCTCTCCAACAAAATCACAATTTCTGAATGTTTCGTAATTTTAGGAGCAAGTGTTGATATGTTGGACAGTAGGAGGACCTTCCAGAGAGGCCTGGACAGGCTGGATGGGCGGTCAGAGGCCAATGGGATGAGATTTAAGAAAGCTAAGTGCAGGGTTCTACACTTGGGCCGCAACAACCCCAAGCACTGTTACAGGCTGGGGCCAGAGTGGCTGGAGAGCAGCCAGGCAGAGAGGGACCTGGGGGTGCTGGGAGAGAGGAGCTCAACATGAGGCAGCAGTGTGCCCAGGTGGGCAGCAGAGCCAATGGCATCCTGGCCTGGATCAGGAACAGTGTGGCCAGCAGGAGCAGGGAGGTTATTCTGTCCCTGAACTCAGCACTGCTCAGGCCACACCTTGCGTGCTGTGTCCAGTTCTGGGCCCCTCAATTCAAGAGAGATGTGGAGGTACTGGAATGTGTCCAGAGAAAGGTAACAAGGCGGTGGGGGGCCTGGAGCACAGCCCTGTGAGGAGAGGTTGAACAATAGATTAGTTTCCCCTAGTTGAGTTTGGTTTGCCTGTGATGGTAACTGAAAAGTGTCCTCCCTGTCCCTTCCTCAAGCCACGAACTCTTCCTTGTATTTTCTCCCCTGTCCTACTGAAGAAGCAGAATGATAGAGCAGTTTGCTGAGCACCTGGCAGCGAGCCAAGGTCAACCAACCACACACAGCTACCATCTTGGCCCAATAAATAGATTAAAACCCAAACATGAACCACAATTACATGCTTTTTGCTGAACCTCTTCATGCTGAATCTCTCTGCTTTACGCCCAGTGCCTGTGTCTCCCACATCTCAGCAATATCAGTGATTTAGCAGGTAGGTAAATAGGAGGAAAACAGCATGCACTGAAAAACCATCTTACAGTGAAGCAGAAACAGCAATGTATCTACTGAGAATGCCCACCTGGTATGAAGGCAGGCCAAGAGTTCTTGCAACAATGCCTGCAGAAGGATTGCTGAGCTTCTGCATCCCATACCTGACATGACGAAACTGCAATTCCTCATTGATATGCAGTACTTAGTATCTTGTGACACCAGTTTTGAAGTATAAAATTTACCTCATAGACAAATGCATCATCAGTCCAGGATCGATAGGAGTCAAAGAAGCATGTCTTACTGCATGTGCTGGTTTGAGGCTAAATGGAATATTTTAATGAAAAAAATTAGATTATAGATGTGAAAAGCAAAGACTGGTGATGTCTACTGCACTCATAGGCTTGCTGAGATGTATTGAAACAAGGACACAAATATGGATAAGATAGAGTCTCTCTGAGAGCTGCTGTGTCTGCTGGGCTTTCTGCTTTGTAACCCAACTAATCACCTTCCTTCTAACCTCCCTTGCCCATCCTCCAAACTCACCTTGCATGTAAGGCAGACCCTGGGATAAGGTATAGGGTTGGGAAGAAGGTGGAAGGGTGGTTGGGAGCCCCTCCTGGGCACTCTGATTTCTGGGAGGGAGATTGTGTTTCTGTATTACCTTTAACTTGTCTGTGTCTGTAACTATTCCTGTCTATTGTGTCTATCTCTGCTTGTACATTGTGCTGAGCTGTAAATAGAGCTTCAGTCCTTAACTTCCAGCTGGCTGAGTCTAGTCTGGGGGATTTTTCATAGTGTGGGGGGGAGTAGGTAACTCCCAAACCATCACACTGCACTAGCATCATCTTGTGCCAGGAGGAACTCGTGTCAAAAGCTGTGTGCTGCCATTCTGAGTGCAGATGTGCAGTTACAAGAACTCACCCTTCAAGAGGAAATCAAAATACCTTCCCAATTACCAGCTAGCACATTTAATGAAAAACATTTAAAATGAACTATTTATACATAATTTCAGACATTCCTAGCAGGCAAAACCATGTCATATAAAGCATAATGAAAGTTCTCTCTAAACTTTTCAGGGCACACAAACTGAAAGCAACATTTTTTTTCCCCCTCCAACATTTTCACCAATTAAAGGATATTATTATAAGAAGCAAGCCAAATTCTTCCATCTTTTATTTTTTAATGCATAAAACCCTGAATATTTTATCCATATTTTTCTCCTCTAAGTTTTAGTCACCAAAAGAAAAAAATCCCAATGACTAATGAAAAAGTCTTTCTCTAGAGGAACACAGAGAGTTACTCTGTTTAAAAGTACTACTACCTGTAGAAAATAGAAGAGTATGACTTAGAAACCCTTTCTTACAACACTACTTGATAATGCAGGACACTGATAAGACATAAGAAAAAGGGTTGGACAATTTTTTTTCAAATCACAGAACATCAGAGGTTGGAAGGGACCTCCAGGGATCATCAAGCCCAACTCCCTTGCCAAAAGCAGGATCACGCAGGGTAGTCTGCACAGGAATCCATCCGAATGGGTTTCGAAAGTCTCCAGAGAAGGAGGCTCCACAACCTCTCTGGGTAGCCTGCTCCAGTGCTGTCACCCTCACTGCAAAGTTGTTTCTCCTCATTTTGAGGAGAAATCTAGACCGATGATTTCTGTTCTTTTAAAAGGTTCTTTCCAGTCTGTTTTCTGTATTCCTAAGTCTGTATTATGGCAACAACTTAGGAAATATTCTCTGCTATTGGAAAGTCAGCTAAGACAATTTGGGTACTTCGGTACAAGAAAGACATTGAGGAGCTGGAGTACGTGCAAGGAAGAGCAACTGTGCTGGTGAAGGCCTTAGAGAGTCTTATTCNGTGGAACCCCCAAACCACCACACATTTCTCCCACTACTCTGCCAGAGTGCAGGCTGAGGGTACACAAGAGTCTGGGAGGAGTCNGTTTCTCCTCATTTTGAGGAGAAATCTAGACCGATGATTTCTGTTCTTTTAAAAGGTTCTTTCCAGTCTGTTTTCTGTATTCCTAAGTCTGTATTATGGCAACAACTTAGGAAATATTCTCTGCTATTGGAAAGTCAGCTAAGACAATTTGGGTACTTCGGNGACCAAAGGAACATCCCAGCCCGTATGGTGTCACACTCAGCAATAAAAGCTGGAGAAAAAGGAGGAGGAAAGGGGGAGTTGTGGAATCATCTTCCCACCCTGGAGGTGTTCAAGGCCAGGTTGGAAGAGGCCTTGAGTGACCTGTACTAGTGGGAGGTGTCCCTGCCTATGGCAGGGGGTTGGAAATAGATGATCCTTGAGGTCCCTTCCAACCTTACCATGCTATGATTCTATGAAGTCATGAACGTGTTCAGATCTATTGTGATGTTTACAAACCATTTTCTTCTGCTACTAGTAAGAGGCATAGGAAGTTTCATTTAAACATGAGGAGGAGTTTTTTTTACTGTGAGGGTGACAGAACACTGCCCAGGGGAGCTGCGGAGTCTCCCTCTCTGGAGGTATTCAAAACCCACTTGGATGTGTTCCTGTGTGAACTGGTCTAGGTGATTCTGCTCTGGTAGAGGGGTTGGACTGGATAAGCTTTGGAGGTCCCTTCCAGCCCCTGACATTCCAGGATTCTATGAAGAGGGAGCAACACTGAGATAATCTGTACAGCAAGGTTTCCCTCTTAGTCATCATTACAGTCACATCTCTGAAAAAATAAATGGTTAACTATTACCACAACAAAAAATGGTCTGCCTAGGCTGATCACAAGGTTCCTTTGCATGCACTGGTGATGCTATGAAGATTCAGCAGACCCCAGTCCAAAACCTCCAAACTAAAACAAAACAAGGAGAAAAGTCTTTTCCTCTTCTCAGTTTATCAGCTTAGAATCCAGTACCTTCCCCACTGAGATCTGCAAGAGCTGTAAAATCCTTTTAGTCCAAGTATTTGGCAGTTCTACTGTATTTGGGTTTGGGGTTTTTTTGTTTGGTTTGGTTTGTATTCTTTGTTGTTGTTGGTTTTGTTTTTTTCAGATAATCACAGAACTTCAGAGGTTGGAAGGGACCTCCAGAGATCAGGGAGTGAGCGCAAACTCCCTGCTGAGGCAGGACCACCTAGGGAAATCATGGCACCCAGTCTTTGTCAGCACTAGCAAGTAACACAGCACAAGAAGTGTAGGTTTGTACAGCACATGCTGAGAACTCCATGTCCACAACGTGTCTTGAGGAGGGTTACTTTGTGTTAGTTTTAGTCTGGCCACCCAGGTCGAGTACCTGTTAAGTGGTCAGAGTGCATTAGGTGCACTTTTGGAAAGCATTTTCTGATACAGGGGGAGGAAGAGAGAAAGAGAAATAGCTCATGCACTCCAAGACTATTTCAGGATACAAACTCAAATATTTCAAGTGGTAGCAATTGGGAGGCAAAGTGCATTCTTGATGCAGCCTTGAACACTAACATAGATGTTATCTTAAGAAAGTGAAATTAAATTCCCAGAACAAAAGTAAACTACCTGCAGCAACATAGGAATGCTGTTCTACTTCTTTATGTGCAGTTCCATCCACATTAACTGCGAAATACTCAACATCAGGTACATTAACAACTCCTTCCTCTTCCATTCAGTACCACATATGCTGCATCTTACTTGTTGCTAACAGCCACAAAGCCCAGTGTGTTCTGTAGTTTGGGCCCTGGCATACCTGAGCTCCCCATTAAAATGAGTGGCAGGATGGCTGAAAATGACCATTTTTCTACAATAGAAAACCAAAGGGATTGTCCAAATAGCTGTCTACTATTTAAATAATTACTACATATTTTAATGGATACCTAAGATTTGTCTTTGTGTTTCTTTCTGGATGGCTTAGCCTTGCTGGAACCTGGTATTATAGATTTCAACAATTTTTTTCCAACCACAGTCATTTCAGCAAAGAAAAAAAAAATAGAGACCTGTATTATGCAGCAAGCTGAAGTAATGAACATCCTGTACTCAAAGTGACACTTAGGAGCACAGCTGTTTCTTCTTTCATAAAAATGCAGTACTTCATTGCTTACAGAAGATTAGTATGCCCATTATACACCAAAATACACTATAGCATCCACAATTTGTCTGTGTCAACAGATGTGTTACACAAAAGCCTGTAGAGATAATTAGTCTATTTCCAAACACATCTTACCTTGGAGTTACTGACAGGCCTGGGAATCATAGCTTTAAACAAAATGTGAGCTACTTTGGGGGAGTTTAAATACCAAATCGATTTATTTTTGGCTTTTGCAGCATAGCCACTAAGTAAAATTTAGTACCTGTAAATGGCTTCTGTGTCCTAGTGAATGGACTCAAGTTAAGGAGGGGAGCTTTGCGATTGGCTCCTCTCCAGAGCAGGAGGCTTCAGGCTACATTCCTGAGATTTGCTGTCCATGGACTCTTTTTCTGCTATGATTAGGTAGTTCTCTGTTCAAACTCGTGGCAGCAAATCAATGTCCTTTTCATATTACTTGCTTTGCTTTCTTAACCTCTTAGGGCTCAAAACCCAGAGAGGCCATATTTTATTCCAGCTGTATATCATACTGGTAATTTCCCGTTGATTAACAAATATGCTCCTCATGTTTACTAGTGGTCCTACCCAAATCCTTATATGCATTCCCCATTTCCTGCCTGGCAGAGATGGCAGTGTGATCTGTCCAGGGAGCAGACCAGACACGTGCTCCTGGGTCAGCTAACTTGGCAACAGTAAGACATAAAGACAAGAAGGTAAAAATAGCATCACGTTGGGAAAAGGCGAAGAAAAATGTTCTAACCACACCTTCTTCAGCAACTGGTGGGAGAAGAGAAAAGATGAGGGCTGAGGAACTATGACCCTTTTTTTTTCCCTCCTCTAGTCTTTCAGCAGAATATGAGGTGTCAGCTAAAAACTCAATAAGAGGGTGGTGGTACCACATCTGCACTTTGATCTCTAACATAACTCAATGTATAACTGGACCATCTGACAAGCTGCACTGCTGCTGGCAATGCAGCTTGGTACTTGCTTAGGAAACTTCAGAGTTTGAAAGTTTTAGGACCTGATCCTCAGAGAGAGGATCACAGAGAGAGTGATTTGCCATTGGGATGGGCTGCCCAGGGAGGTGGTGGAGTCACCATCCCTGGAGGTGCTGAAGAAAAGCCTGGCTGGGGCACTTAGTGCCATGGTCTGGTTGATTGGCTGGGGCTGGCTGATAGGTTGGGCTGGATGAGCTCGGAGGTCTCTTCCAACCTGGTTGATTCTATGATTTTCATGAGCACATTACAAATCCTCCATGCCTTAGCCACACAGAGGACTGAGGTAGACACAGTCCCTTAGCAGTTAAGGCTTTTTTATTCCAGCAATCCCAGTCTCTGGTAGGTCAGCCAAGGTGGCAGCCAAGCACACGTCTCCAAGCACCACTGCACTATTGCTTACCACAGAATATGAAGATCATTGAAGAATCAGAGGTTTATACTGCCTAAGCTGATTGCAGAATTAGAAATATGAAGCCACTAAGCAGCTTTTAAACCTTTTCTAAACTGAGTAAAAGCATGAATTAGCGGCAGAGCAGAAAAGAACCAAAGTAGCATTCAGGCAGTCATTCAGGAGGCCTTCCTGAAATTATGAGGACATCTTTATGAGTTCACACACTTCTAGTCACTCTAAGATTATGGCTCACATTACTCATGTGACAAGTGATTGCATTTTGAAGGCAATTTGAAATACTAACATATCAGGGCCACTTATAAAAAGTCCAGGTTTATGTATCTGGCTAGCATAAGGTCCTCCTGGCTGCTAGGGTGGAAAAAGGATCTAACTTTTCACTCCTGAAAATGATACAACTAGCTCTTGACATAGAACAAATCACAGTTTTGATAAGGTATGGGTATGTGTGAAAACATAAAGGCTAGAATAATCCAAAGAAGTTTAGATTGATTATTCTTTGAGTTATTGTTTCTACATTGCACCTAGAGTCCAGGTCATAGTAATTCAGTCACTTTCTTGAGAAGACTTTGCAACTGTTTTTCTCTTGCACAACCAAATCAGCAAGGAGCAAGACAAAAATATTCAAGCAAGCATCGTGGAGAATGTAGCATAAACTTTTTCCAGTATTTAATGAGGTGATTAGCAAATAAAATAAGATATAATCACAAGCTTTCGAACACACAAAAACTGGAAGTAAATTAGAACATTATCATGAACAGAGTGATCATAGAATCACAGAATGGTAAGGTTGGAAGGGACCTCAAGGATCATCTAATTCCAACCCCCTGCCATAGGCAGGGACACCTCCCACTAGAACAGGTCACTCAAGGCCTCCTCCAACCTGGCCTTGAACACCTTCAGGGAGGGAGCAGCCACAACCTCCCTAGGCAAGCCTGTGCCAGTGTCTCACTACCCTCACTATAAAGAA
>VWYK01043523.1:58932-76465 GCA_013399775.1 Semnornis frantzii | reverse complement strand
CCCTGCTGCCCCCAGCCCTGCCCGCCCACTGCCACGGCTATCTGTGCCAGGCCTGGGCACGGCTGCCCGCTTGGCCCTTTTTTCTCCCTCCCTTCCCCAAATCCTGCCCCTATGCCAGAGGATCTGCCAGGTCGTCGTCTGCGCCCCGCGCCAGCAGCTCCCGCTTCTCGTCCGTGCTGGCAAGCGAGTTGCGGCTGTTGTGGGCACCCATGTAAAGTGTGGCATAGACAGGGTTGGTGAAGTTGGTGGGCTGTGGAGAGTTGGGGGAGTGTATGGGAGTGGGTGTGGACACCTCTCTCCCCAGCAGAGAGGTCCCTCAGGTGCCCCCTGCCCTGTGGTGCCTTGGTGAACACCAGGCACCAGCCACAACCTCCTTGCAGAACAGCATCACTGAGCCCACCACCCCCACCCAGCCTTTGTCAGCCCTCAGAGCTCCCACAGCCCCAGCACCACCACAGTGACACCCCTCACCCTGGCATCCCCGCACAGCCCCTTCATGCCAAGGTGTCCCCCGCGCCTCACCTTGTCAGGGTCCAGAGCGAAGTCGGCATCCAGAAGCTCCCCAACGTCGTCGTCAGGCTCCCCTTCGTACATCTTGTATGTGGGATTCCCAATCTCCACGTTCATGGCACCGTTGGTCATGCGCTGGTGCTGGAAGCCCTTGGCACTGAGGAGGGAGTGAGAGGAGACATCAGTGCCAGCAACACAGGGTGCAGCCCCCATCCCCCCCACCCCACGGACGGGTCAGAAGCTCCGCGGGCAGGGTTTGCATCCCAACTGGCCCAAAACTGGCCCCAGGTGGCCCCCCCAGTGCCCAGCCCAGGGGCACCATCATTTCCCTGGCCCTACTCACCCTTTAATCCTCCACTTGTACCAGACAAAAGCCACCACGGAGAGCAGGATGAGCAGTAGCAGGATGGGGATAACGATAGAGGCTGTTCCTGCGGGAGCAGAGGTCTGGTCAGCCTCACCCCTCCTGGGCAGCAGCAGGCCCAGCCCTGCCCCACAGGGAAGGACCTGGCCCTGCTCCAGCAAAGGGGGCGCAACAGCCCCATGGTGCACCCCCGGGCAGGGCTTCCTGGGGGTACTGTGGGCACTGGGGGTACGCACGGCTGCTCTGCTGCTCCCCAACAATGAAGTCCTCGCAGCGTGTCCCTGTCAGCCCCACTGGGCACCTGAGGGCGCAGGGAGAACACCAGGGTTAGCAGGGGCATGCGGGGAGTGCGAGGGCAAGGTGGTGGGGGCAGAGACCTGGGGATCAGGGAGGGTTTGGCACACAGAGTGGGGTCTGTCAGTCAGAGTTGCCTCTGTTTCAGGGGCAAGCAGCCCATCTGTCCCCCCCCCTTCCCCCAGCCCCCAGCCCTGCTTACAGGCACTCGGGCAGCTGTGTCTTGTCACTGATGGAGCAGGTGCCACCATGCAGGCAGTAGCTGTCACAGGTCAGGCAGCTGGGGGCTATCTTGCCATCTGGGCAGCTGTGGGGCAAAAAGGATCAGGCACAGGTGTACCCTCCAACCTGCCTGTGCCTCTCAGCTTTGCAGTATCTCTCAGCCATGGTCGATCTCCAATGATCCAGCCACAGCTGTTGTCTTGGGTCCTTGTGCCCACCATCCCCTCCTTCCTCCCTTGGGTTCCATATCCCTGGTACCTACGTGCAGGAGACTTCTCCACTCTGTTTGTTGATGCTGCACTTGCCCTCCTGGCACCTGGAGCATTTATTTTCCTGGCACTGGCTGCCTTCGAACTGCGGAGGGCAGCGGCATTGCTTGGCACCGCTGGCAGTCATCTGGCAGATGCCATCATTCTCGCAGTAGTCGAAACACTGCCCTGCAGTGGATGCTGGGGTCAAGGTGGGCAACCCCTCACTGGCCCATTGGACCACCTCCCCAGTGCCCCTCCCCAGAGCACCACAGCACCCCAAGTCCTCAGAGATCATCCCCCAGCGGAGGGGGACCTGAGGGAGCACAGCCCAGGAGGGATATGCAGGAGCCCAACCTCGCAGGCGATGTCTGTGTGGAGCATCCCCTGGAGAGCCAGGACCTGTGGGTCCAAGCTCTCTGGAGCTGCCCCCAGGAGTTCCCAGCAGAGCCCCAGCCCTGGCACTCACGGTACTGGCAGCGGTCGCCGATGAAGCCGGGCGGGCAGCGGCAGCTGGGCTGATTGCCCTGGTTGACGCTGCAGCTGCCGTTGTGCATGCAGTAGTCGCCGCACACCTGCTGGTTGCAGCGTGGCCCGGTGAAGCCAGTGGGGCAGCGGCAGGTTGGCATGCCTGAGGAGGAGAGCTGTCAGCCTGCTGCCCGCCTGCTGCCCGCCCTCTGTGCCTCCCTCATGGCCCAGGCTCACCGGAGGGGGAGGCGGCGCAGGTGCCCCCACTCTGGCAGTAGTCCCAGCACTGGTCGATCTGGCACCTGTCGCCATTGTAGCGTGGCTGGCAGCGGCACTTGGCCTGCTTGCGGGCGTTCAGGAAGCAGCTGCCACCGTTCAGGCAGACCAGGTCACAGGTGTCCGTGGTGGGCACTGACGAGGAGGGAGGGTGTGAGTGGGACCAGGTCAGGTGCCCCTCACTCCTTTCCCTTCCCCTTCCCCTACCCCTCCTTTGTCCTTCCCCTTCACACCTACCGGCAGGGGACAGTGTGGGGGAGGGGACAAGCACGCAGGTGCCGTTGTCCAGGCGCTTGCCGTTGGGGCAGGTGCAGACAGGGCCGCTGGGGCTCAGCAGGCAGAGCCACTCACACTTCTTGCGGTCACAGGGGTTGGTCACTGCCAAGAGGGGACAGTGCAGGGTCACTGTGGTCCTCCTGGCCAACATCCCCCCCACAACAGCTTCAGGACATCCCCCATAGCCCTACAGTTGCCCCTGCCCTGCGCCCAGCTCACTGTGGCACCTAGCCTCCTCCCTACCCGCTCCTGGTCTGCCCACCCAGATGCCCTCCACCTTGGGCGGAGAAGTTGGGTGGCCCTGCCAGAGCTCCTCTCACCCTCTGGCACCACACACCAGAGATCAGCACCTCCCTGGCAGCCCAGGAGGGTCCCCAGCCCAGCACACACCCTCTGGCTGCTTGTACTGGTGGTAGAGCACCACGTCGGTGGCATGGTTGAGGCCAGAGGTCAGGTTGGTGACAGCCTTGTGCCCAAACTTGTGGATCTTGAAGATGCGGTTGTTCATGTAGGTGACACCATAGATGTAGTCCTCGAAGATGTCAATGCTGAAGGGGTGGCTCAGCCCTGGGGGAGCAAAGAGGGGATGCAGAATTGTCACAGAACCCCAGTGTGGGGGGGCTGAAAGGGACCTCTGGAGCTCACCCAAGCCAACCACCCTGCCTTGGGAAGATCCCCTCTGGGGCTGCTCCTCTCCAGGCTCAACAGCCCCAGGGAAAGCGTGGAGGTCCCGAGGGTGCTCACCCTTCTTGCTGTCGATGGCCACCACGGGGTCGGTGCCGTTAAGCCGGATGCTGCCGATGACGGAGAGCTTGGCATCGGCCCAGTACAGCCGCTCGTTGTGGTAGTCCACAGCTAGGCCTGAGGGACAAGCTCACCGCGGTGAGGAACAGGCCCCAGGCTCACCCCAAGCTTCTGCTGACCAAGTGACCAGCAGCAGTCCCACCCCACCCCCAGCCCCCATCTCCCTTCACCTGTTGGCCACTGGATGTTGTCCTGCACCAGGGTCTCCCGCAGGGTCCCGTCCATGGCAGCTGTCTCAATCTTGGGGTGATTGCCCCAGTCTGACCAGTACATAGTCCTGTGGAGGACACGGTGGGGGTCACTCCCATTGAAGAGCAAGAGGGGAAGGACAGGACAGTCCAGTGCTGTGGTGGCTGGAGAGGCAGTGAGAGTGGGGGGACCCTGGAACAGGTTGCCCTGGGAGGCTGTAGTTCTCCCCTCCCTAGCAGTGTTTAAGGCCAGGCTGGATGAGGCCTTGAGCAGCTTGGGCTGATGGGAGCTGCCCCTGCTCACAGGATGGGGGTGAAACTGGCTGATCCTTAAGGTCCCTTCCAATCCAACCCATTCTGTGCATCTATGTTCTCCTCACTGTGTCCTAGAGTCACCAAGGTGACCCCCAGCAGTTCAAGCTGCCATGGAGAGTGCTGGTGGCACCTGGGCAGCTCCCACCACAGATGAGCTTGGCAGTGTGAGCTGAGCGGCAGAGGAAGGAGCTGCAGCCCCTCACCCTCGTAGGGGGTCCACCACGATGGCATGGGGCTCGTCAATCATGCCCGAGATCAGCGTCTTGCGGTTCTCGCCCTTCATCTGAGCCACCTCGATGACATCGCGCCCCGAGTCTGTCCAGTAGATGTTTCCTGCCACCCAGTCCACGGCAATGCCCCGCGGCATCTTCAGCCCCGAGATCTGCAGAGGGCAGGCAGCGGGCAGGGTGAGGGCAGAGCATGGCATCGGCCCGGCCCCACCGCCCCCTGCAGCACCCCCTGCAGGGCTCACGTTGAGGTGTGTGACGCCGCCATCGATCTGGCGCCGGTTGCGGTTGGAGGCAGTGGAGGCACTGGAGGAGGCGGGCAGCTCACGGAAGGAGATCCTGCCTGTGTGCCAGTTGGTCCAGTAGATGCGGTTGGCCTTGACGTGGATGTCCATGGCGTCGATGCGCACGCTGGCGTCGCCCTGGAAGGCAGGCTCGTGCGCAGCGTTGGGGCTGAACGGGTACATGCTGC
Organism: Semnornis frantzii; assembly: GCA_013399775.1. Lineage (NCBI taxonomy): Eukaryota > Metazoa > Chordata > Aves > Piciformes > Ramphastidae > Semnornis > Semnornis frantzii. Next base: position 71,801 of record VWYK01043523.1, on the reverse strand, counting down.
GGATCTTGTTGTCGTCCGCGATGTACAGGATCTGGTGCTCCGAGCCTGCGGGACAGCCGCAGCTGTGGTGAGGGTATGGGCCAAGGGCTCTGCCCGGCCCCGGGTGTTGGGGCGCTGGAGTCTGGCAGCCCTTGGAGGGCAGACTAGAAGTGCCAGCAGAGCCCAGCGCCCACCCACAGTGGGGAGGAGGAGCAGGGAGGGTGGGGCAGGGACGGGCAGAGGGTGTAGAGGGCCCTGGCCCCTGTTCACCTTCTGCCTTGCACATGGTGTCCGTCTTCATGAAGCTCTTGGCGCAGCTGCAGACGTGGGAGCCCTTCGTGTTGTTGCAGAGCTGGGAGCAGGTCCCGAAGTGCAGGCACTCATTGATGTCTGGGCAGTGGATGGGAATCAGGGGGCACCAGGGGTGCCTCATACAGGGGTCCCCTCCCTAAGCCACACAGGGCTCTGAGACCCCATCTGTCCCCAGTCCTCATGGCTGCGCCCCAAGGACACCAATTCTGGTGCCCCAGGCACATCTTGCCAGCCTCTGACTGCAAGAAGGACATTGAAGGGTTGCCAGTGGGTCCAAGGAAGGGCAATGAAGCTGGGGAAGGGTTTGGAGAACAGGGCTGGGGAGGAGAAGCTGAGGGAGCTGGGGGTGGTGAGCCTGGAGGAGGCCAATGAGAGACCACATTGTTCCCTGCAGCTCCCTGAGAGGAGGCTGGAGCCAGGTGGGGTTGAGATCTCCTGTCCTCAGTGATGGGACAAAAGGAAACAGCCTCAGGTTGGCCCAGGGCAGGTTCGGGTTGGCCATGAGGAACAATTTCTGTCCTGCAGGAGTGGTCAGGCACTGGCCCAGGCTGCCCAGGGAGGTGGTTGGGTGCCTGTCCTTGAAGGTGTTCCATAAACCTGTGGCCGCAGCACCTGGGGCCATGGTTTGGTGCTATGGCGGTGCTGGGTTGATGGCTGGAATTGATTTTGAAGCTCTTTTCCAACCTTAAAGATCCTTTGACTACTAAACCCAACCACAAGCCTGCCTCTGGACCTTTCCAGCAGCAGTGGGCACCTCCTCACCTTGGCAGTAATTCCTGCCTGGCACCTTCTGGAAGCCTCTGCGGCAGCTGCAGTAGGAGCCAGAGCGTGACTGGATGCACTGAGCCTCGTCCCCACACATGGTGCTGTTGGTGACGCAGTCGTAGGACTTGTGGTCTGGGGTGGGATCAGCTGTCAGCACCAGAGGCCTCTGCTACCCCTAGCACCCTCCCTGCCCAGCCCTGGCACCCACCGTGGGAGCAGGACTCCTCATCAGAGCCATCTCCGCAGTCATCAAAGAAGTTGCAGCGCAGGTTGGCACTGATGCACTGCTGGTTGTGGCACAGGAACTCATTCTTGTCATGGTTGCAGCTCCTGGGCTTGGCCGTGGGGGACTCTGCAGGAGCACAGGCAAGGGCTGTGATGTGCCAGGCCTCGCAGAATGCGGCACAGAAGGGGCTGGAAGGGACCTCTGGAGCCCACCCAGTCCAACCCCCTGCTCCAGCGGAGCACCCAGAGCAGCTTGCCCAGGGTCACCATGGCCGGGGGTGGGGTTGGAAGCTCTGCAGAGAAGGAGACTCCACAATCTCCGTGGGCAGCCTGCTCCAGAGCCCCCCCCCCGCCAATGCTGGGCACCGGTGCCCGCCGCTCACCGCAGTCCCTCTCGTCGGTGCCGTCGCCGCAGTTGTCGACACCGTCGCACTGGCGCCCGATCCAGAGGCAGACGCGGTCGTTCTTGCAGCGGAACGGTCTGTTGGGGGGACACTGGAATTTCACTGCACCGGCAAACAGAAACAAACGGTGGCGGTGAAAGGAGACGCCGCAGCCAGGCGGTCACACGTCACGAGCTGCTGCGAGGCCTCTGCCTGCCCTCCTTGGCCCGGGGGCGTCCCCAGCCCTGCAGGGCGAGCGGCTCCGGAGGCTGAACAAAGAGATTGAAGCAAAGAAAATCGCCCTGGGGGGGCGGAGGGTCCTCACCCAGCCCCTCACACCCAGGCTCCACTCCCCGCTTCCTGTCCCCGCCTGGCAGAGTCTCTGCTACTACTCCAGGGTCACCTCCTGGCCCCTGCCCATCTCAGTCTCTGCCACTTCACCCCCTCAACCAAAGCCACCTCCTGTCCTCTCGGCCCCAACAGCCACCCCCACCCATGTCAAGGGGATGTTTGGAGCTGCCCGAGGTGCCAGCTCTCCCTCTCCGGGTGCCCACAGCACTGCCCACGCTGTAGGACTGTCACCCGTGCCCAGTGTGTGGGTGCTTAGGGCAGAGAGATGCCAGGGGACGCCGCCCGGCGTCACTCACAGCACTCCTCAGGGTTCTCGTCGGAGTTGTCCCCGCAGTCGTCCTCCCCATCGCACTTCCAGGCCAGCGGCTTGCAGAGGGTATTGTTGCACTGGAACTCGTCCAGGGGGCAGGTGCGCACTGCCACGGCACGGACACACGTCACACACTGCCCCCGGGCTGCCACACTGCCAGCCTGCGCCGGACCCCCACTGCCAGCCCAGCTGGGGGGGGGGGTTCAGAACTCTGCCTGTGCCCTGGGGCCAGGCAGAGGCACAGGGACACTCCAGCAGGGGCAGGAGGGCGTGAGGTGGGGAAGAGGAGCACAGGGAAACTCCAGGGCTGCCCTCACCCCCGGTACCGCAGTTCTCTTCATCTGTGCCATCCATGCAGTCAGCGTCAGCATCGCAGCGCCAGCGCATGGGGATGCAGTGCCCATTCTTGCACTGGAACTGGTCGAACTCGCAGCGCGGGGTGCAGTCCTTCTGCAGGGGCAGGGCAGGGCACCACGCTCAGCAGGGACAATGCCAGCTGTGGCAACCTCCTGTCCCAGCACGGCACTCAAAATCCAGGTCTCAGCTCCTGCTTGGTAGTGGCAGGGCACCATGGGCAGAGCAGGTCCCACGTGTGAGCAGGGGGGAGGTGGTGGCAGGGTGCCCCTGCCCTCAGTACCTCATCGGAGCCATCGGCACAGTCATGGTCGCCGTCGCACTTCCACCTGCCGGCGATGCAGCGCCCATTGGCACAAGAGAACTCGCTCTCAGAGCAGGGCCGGGGTGCTGGAGACACAGACACGGGGTGCCCCCTGAGCTTGGGCTGCCAGGGCACCAGGCCTCCTTGGCCAGCAGCTGGAGGAGCATGGGGCACAGGTAACACAGACACATGTCCGATGGCACTGGGGACAAGGAGGGTGCAAGCAGAGCCAGGGGAGCTGCCAGAAAGGGGCACATCTGATACCACCTCCAGGTTTTTGGGGGCCTGGGAGGCATTGCAGCCACAGACTCACTCCTGGCAGCTTCCACATCGCCATCCACCGAAGGCTGCCCCACAGCTCCCCACAGCCCCAGCAGCAGGAAGAAAAGGGCCTGGCTAGGTCTGGCAGAGCCATCCCCCTGTCCCCTCCTTAGAGGGCATGGGGACAGACCCCTCACAGCTCAATGCACCTGCTGGACTGGCACTGGGTGGCACAGACTGTGCCAAATCCATCTGCAGGAGGATGGCACAAGGTGTGGCCACCCACCTGGGATGGCTCTGGGAACCCTTCCCTGCAGCGCAGGACACGCTGGGGCCAGCAGCCACTCTGGGCACACTGCAGGAGCCAAGAGGGCTGCTGAGGAAGAGGAGAGGAGGGGGGATCCAGCTGGAGCATGAAGGGTCAAAGTGGGGACAGCCTCTGGAGCAGAGAAGGAGCCATGCATGGGCCCTGGTAGTGAAGGCTGTAGGATCAGACCCTCCCTGCCTGCAGCTCCAGAGGAGGCAGAGATGCTGGTGCTGGTGCTCAGCTTGTCCAGTCCTGAGCCCTTCTGCCCTCACCTACAATTTTTTGTCTTGGGTTATTGTTGAGAGACTGCAGAGGGAATCAAAAGATGTTGGCAGGAACCTACCTCTGAGCGCCCCAGAACGACAGTGTGGAAATGGAGAAAAACATAAGATGAGGTGAAATGGCACCAGGTGAACCCCACCACTGATAGCACAGAACAGACACCAAACTGCACCCTGAGAACAGCTGCCAAGGAGACAGGAGGGACCTAGGGTGGGCACTGGGGGTGGGAAGAGGATCTGGCTCTACCCAGGCTCCTGCAGCAAGCAGCAGATCCTGGTGCTGGCCCATGGGAATCTTGGGTCCTTCCTCAGCGACAGGCCTTGAGCAGCCCGGGCTGCTGGGAGGTGCCCCTGGATGGAGCTGGATGATTTTTCAGGTCCCTTCCAGCCCCAACAAACTGGCAGCAGAGCCCCAGGAACCACCTCTGGTCATGGTCCTCTGCTGCCCAGCAGGGCAGGTGCTGGCACAGCTCTTAGCAGAGATAGCTCATGGAGAGGCAGCAACTCCAGCACCTGCCCACAGCCTCTGGGCACCAGGCACTGTCCCACAAGTTGGTCTAGGTCCAGGGAGTTCCACAGCTCCCGTCCCAAAGGTTCCATCTGTCCCCACCACCTTCCCAGGCCAAAGCGCAGGTTGCTGCCTGCCAGGCTGCCCAGTACCCAGGGCTGATGGTCCAAAGCAAAGCTGCTGCACTGTGGGTGGATGAGGCACCCACGAGCCCCACAGGTCACCTCCTCCCTTCACCTATCCCCCCTGGGGCTCTCCTAGGCCTGCCTGTGGCACCAGCCTGGCCAGACCCCAGCACCAGGCTCGTTCTGGCTAGGGGACAGAAGCTGCTCCTGCAGCTGCCCAGTTGCCAGCCCCAAGCTGCTCCAGGAGCACCAACAGGCAGAGGAGCTGGGGGGCCTCGACATGCTGCAGGGCTGGCAGCACGGGGGGCAGGTGGCACACGTACTGCAGCTCTCCTCGTCAGAGTTGTCACCGCAGTCGTTGTCGTAGTCGCACTGCCAGCGTCCTGGCACGCAGCGGTTGTTCTTGCAGCGGAACTGGTAGGGCTCGCAGGTTCGCTCGTCTGGAGGGCAGACAGGACCAGGAGTCACCCTGGGGACAGGGCTGGGTGGCCAGGGTGGTGGTGGTGGGTCACTGCTTGGACTTGGAGATCTCAGAGGTCTTCTCCAGCATTCGAGATTCCAAGGCTCTCAGCGTAAGGGGAGGAATGGGCACAGTGCCTGGCAGGGTGCTCTAGGAGCAGTTAAAGCTTTCCTAGCTCTGGTACACTGGAGGGTACAGCTGCAGCCAGGGCAGCCTGACCCTGGGGAAGGCCAATGGCCTCCTCGGGGGCATCAAGAAGTGTGGCCAGCAGGTCTAGGGAGGTCCTTCTCTCCCTATGCTCTGCTCTGGTGAGGCCCCATCTGGAGTACTGGGGCCAGTTCTGGGTTGCCCAGTTCAAGAAGGGCAGGGGACTGCTCAAGAGGGCACAACAAAGGGTTGTGGAGGGCACTGGGACACCTCTGTCACCTAAACATGAGGAGGTAACTGAACGGTGCTGGAGGCCTGGAGCAGGCTGCCCAGAGAGGTGCTGGAGTCTCCTTCTCTGGAGAGCTTCCAATCCCACCTGGATGTGTTCCTGTGTGCCCTGCCCTGGGTGACCCTGCTCTGGCAGGGGAGGCATTGGACTGGATGATGTCCAGAGGTCCCTTCCAACCCCACCATGCTGTGACTCAGTGACTGAGGGGCAAGAGCTGCCCCCTGAGCTGCTCTGCCAGCCCCTGCTCACCACACTCCTCCTTGGGCTCGTCGGAGCCGTCCCCACAGTCATCCTCTCCGTCGCACTTCCAGCGCGCAGGGATGCACCTGCCCGAGTCCTTGCAGCGGAACTCGTCGACCCCGCAGGTCATTTGGGCTGGGGGGGGGAGAGGACATCATGAGAAGGACACAGAGCTGCTGGAGAGGGGCCAGGGAAATGATCAGCCTGGAGTTGTGCAGCCTGGAGAAGGCTCCAGGGAAACCTCAGAGAAGCTTCCAGTGCCTGAAGGGGCTGCAGGAGTGCTGGGGAGGGACCTGGGACAAGGGCTGGGAATGCCAGGATGGGGGCATTTTGGGAGCAACTGGATTTGGCTGAGACATTGGAAGGAAGCTCTTTCCCATGAGGGTGCTGACCCACCCCCCGGGACCCCCCCAGCTCCCAGAGGTCCTCACTGCAGTTGGCAGGTTCGTCGGAGCCATCCACGCAGTCGTTGTCCCTGTCGCAGACCCAGACGCGGGGGATGCAGCGCTTGGTGATGGCACACTGGAACTGGTTGGGGGCACAGGTCACCTCCGCTGCAGCACCGAAGAAGAGAGTCAGACAGGGGCACTGGGGAGTCTGCCACCCCCAGAAACCACACCAGGGATGTCTCCTCCCTGGAGATGCTCAAGGCCAGGCTGGATGAGGCCTTGAGTAGCCTGGGATGGTGGGAGGTGTCCCTGCCCATAGCAGGGGGTCAGCACTGGATGATCCTTAAGGCCCCTTCCAGCCCAAGCCTTTCCAGGAGTCTCTCAGCCCCCAGCCCCCCCACTCACGACAGTCTTTCTCATCCTCCCCGTCCCCGCAGTTGTCCTGCCCGTTGCAGCGGAAGATGCCGGGGATGCAGCGGTTGGTGTTGGTGCATTTGAATTGGCTGGGCAAGCAGACGTGGATGTCTGGGCAGAAGGGAAGCTGCCATGGAGCACCTCACTTGCAGCCCTGCTGGGCTTTGAGGGTTCTGAGAGGAGGAGGAGAACCTACCACAGTTGGCTTCATCCGAGTTGTCCTGGCAGTCGTTGTCTCCATCACAGATGAAGGCTGGGTTGGTGCAGATGCCAGTGGAGCACTGGAACTGCCCTGGTCTGCATTTGAACTCAGCTGGGGAGTGAGGAAGAGAGAGGAAGATGTTTGCTCTGGGGGGCAAACCTCCCTGGGCTCTGGCACAGTGAAGGGGCAGCTGCTCCATGGGCAGCAAGTGGCTGTTATTCTCCACAGTGACTTATCCGGCTGCTCTGAGCCCTGGTAAGGGGGTAACCCTTCCGGTAAGGGGGTAACAGGCTCCTCTCTGCCAGAGCTGAGCAGGGAGCAGCAGGGCTGTCCTGGTGCCAGGCTGTCCCAGAGTTGGGCTGTCCTGGAAGAGGGCTAGTCCTGGAACCAGGCTGTCCCAGGGCCAGGTTATCCCAGAACCAGGCTACCTCAGGGCCCAAGCAGCAGCAGGACATTGGGCACTGGCTGCAGGGGCAGTGCCAGGAGCCCTGCCGGGACACTCACGGCAGTCCTCGGGCTCGTCGGAGCGGTCCCCGCAGTCGTCCTCGGTGTCGCATTTCCACCAGAAAGGGATGCATTTGTCGTTCCTGCAGACGAACTGAGGGCAGGAAACAGCTGCTGAGGGCTGCTCTGGGCTGGGGACAACCCCAGCATGCCCCAAGCCCCTCCAGCCTTCATCTGCTGGGAAGTGCCACGGAGGGGCACTGCCTGCTCCTGGAGGAGGCTGAGACACACCAGCACCCACCAGGCAGGGGAGGCTGTTACCTGGCTGGCTGTGCAGTTGGAGACACAGGTCTTGCCATCACTGCCCAGGTAGAAGTTGGTGGGACAGGCACATTTGTGCCCCCCACCCGGTGACAGCAGGCAAAGGTTACTGCAGCCTCCGTTGTTGGTCTTGCAGCTGTGGTTGGGAACTGGGGAGAGCAGGAGACAACCCTGGGTCACACCAAGGCAGGAGACCCTCATGGACCACCAGGTGCAAGAGCCTTCTCACCACCACCTGCTGCTGCCCCTGCCCAGCTGGGTGCCCTTTCCCAGGCAGTGCCCAGCCCCACCACACTGCCCTCACGCAGCTCCCCGGTGCTGACCATCAGGCTGGCGGTGGGGGTGGTAGATGTGGATGTCCATGGGGCGGTGCAGGGTGCTGATCAGCAGGGTCTTGTTGGCCCCTGTGGTCTTGTGGGCCCGGTTGATGGATTTGGTCTCCCAGTCTGTCCAGTAGATGTAATCCTCAAACAGGGTGAGGGCGAAGATGTGGGGGATGTCCTGGCTCAGCACTGCAGAGGGCAGAGGGCAGCTGAGTCAGGCCTGCCCCAGGCACCCATCTCACAGCTCAGAAGGGACCAAAGCCCTGCCCTGGACCAGAGCAGCAGCTGCAGCTGAGGACTGCTCCTGCCTGAAGAACAGGGCTGGGGAGGGGAAGCTGAGGCAGCTGGGTGGAGATTGGGCTCTTCTGCCAAGGAACAAGGGACAGGACAAGAGGAAATAGCCTCAGGTTGTCCCAGGGCAGGCTCAAGTTGGCCACGACTGGTTGATCTGGGAGGGCTTCCCCAACCCAATCCATTCTATGATTCCATGACCAAAGCAGAGGGCAGGGCCCCCGGGCGCCGTGGGGCCCTCACCCGTGTGCCGGTTGGAGCCGTCCAGGCTGGCGAACTCAATGTAGTCCTCGCGCGCGTCAGCCCAGTAGATGCGGCTGTTGATGTAGTCCAGTGTGAGGCCGTTGGGCCAAGTGATCTTGGTGTCCACAATGACGCTGCGGTTGCTGCCATCCATCCCAATCTTCCCTATCAGCGAGTGGTCCCCCCAGTCCGTCCAGTACAGGTAACTGGGGACGAACAGGAGAGCAGAGAAAGCTTGGGTCTGGTCTGGGCCACGGTGGTGCCCACACTCTGCTGGCTGTGGCTAAGCTCAGGCTCACAGGTGCAGGGCAGGGAAAGGCAGACAAATGCCCCGGAGCTGAGGAGAGACCAGCTCCTGGTTCTGTCCCATCTGCCAGCCTTGCCCCCTCTCCCAGCCTCCAAGTCCCTGACAAGCCAGAGGCCACCAGCCCATCCCTGCAGGTGTCCAGGCCCTCACCCATGCTGCACATCCACCACCAGTGCCCGGGGCTCACGCAGGCCGGAGTTGACCAGCACGGTGCGGTAGGCACCGTTCAGCTTGGACACTTCGATGGTGTCCCTGCCCTTGTCACACCAGTACAGGTTGCCTCCAACCCAGTCCACTGCCAGCCCATCAGGGTTGCTGAGCCCAGTGCGGTGCAGAACCTGTTGGCAGAGAACAAGAGCTGCTGAGGCTGGACAGGGCACATCCTGCCCCAGTGCCCCGAAGATGACAACAGCCTCCCCCACAGCGTCATCCCTGCAAGTCATCAGAGAATGGCTTGGGCTGGAAGGGACCTCAGAGACCCCCTACTGCAACCCCTCTGGCCCAGTTTCCTTCTCCTTGCCCACTGCTCTGCTCATAGAGCCCACTTCTGCCCAGGATGCTGCTGCAAAACATCCCCAGAGCAAACTGAACTCAACAACAGCCCCGCAGCACGGTCTGTGCCCTCTTCCCTGGTGGCCCTGGTGACAGTCAGGACCCCTTCAAGCAACCTCGGAGCAGGAGGTGGGTGAGGCCCAGCTGCCCAAGCTGAGGGCACCCAGGAGGCTGCCTCAGTGCCCACCTGGACGTTGCTGCCATTGATGTGCATGCGCCGGATCATGCTACCCTGTGTGGTGACGTCTGTCCAGTAGATCATCTGCTCGCGGTAGTCGAAGTCCAGTGCCACGGCATTGTTCAGCCCCTGTGGGGGCAGTTTACAGCTCAGCAGCCTGTGCTGGGCCGGGAGGCTTCCAAAAACTAACGGCCCCCAGCACCAAGGCCTGCTCACACTCACCTGGGACCTCCTGCACCCCTTAGCCAGAGCTGCACCTGAAGCCAAGAGCTTGAGCTGCTCTCCCACCCCCAGGGTCCCTCTCCAGCCCCAACCCCCAGCCTCAAGGGCCTGGTGTCCCCTGTGGTTCCCACCTGCTTGAGCAGGGTATAGTTGGAACCATCCAGGTTGAGCTTCCTCAGGTAGTAGCGGTTGGCGAAGATGAGGAAGGGCTCTTCATCTGCATGGGGAAGCAGCAGAGCTGTGAGGAAGCTGGGATGTAGGCAGGTCCCCTGCCCCACATCTTCCCCCCGGAGTCAGGAGCAGCCACTTTGACTTGCAGAGCTCTGTGACCGACTTGAAGGTTGGCAGCGCCTGGTGGCTGCCAGTAGCTGACCCTGCCCCACAGCTGCCCTAGCTCTCACCCGTGACAGCTTTGCAGCTGGTGGGATTGTCAGGCCTGAGCCTGTAGCCCTCGACGCAGAGGCATTTGTAGCTCCCCAGGGTGTTGATGCAGCGCTGGCTGCAGGGGTAGGTGGTGGAGCACTCATCGATGTCCACGCAGGTCCTGCCGTCGTCCTTCAGCCGGAATCCAGCGCGGCAGCGGCACTGCAGGGGGCAACCAGGAGCTGTTAGTGCCAGCCAGGAGCTGCAGCCTTGGACGTGACAGGAATCACCACGGGATGGGCTTGGGTTCAGCTGTGGACAGCTTGGAGAAGCTTGAGTTTGAGGGTGCTGGAAGCCTGGAGCAGGTTGTCCAGAGAGGTTGTGGAGCCTGCTTCTCTGGAGAGCTTTCAACTCCCCCATGTCACTGTGACCCTGGGCAAGCTGGGAGAGCATTCCTCATGGAATCCCAGACCGGTTTGGGTTGGAAGCCCAAACCCTGCAGCCAGCAGGGACATTCCCAACTAGAGCAGGCTTCAAGAGCCTTAAGCAGCCTGACCTGGGATGGTTCCAGGGATGTGGCAGCTCCCATCCCTGTGGTCAGGGTCTCACCACACTCAACATCCCTAATTCCTTCCTTAGATTCAGTCTGAGATCGAAGCCTGCAGGTCCCTACCTTGTAGCCTATCTTAAGGTCTTCACACTCCTGGGAGCAGCCACTCAGTTTCTTGTTGAGGCACTCATTGATGAAGCAGTTGAGCTCATCTGAGCCATCCCCACAGTCGTTGTTGTTGTCACAGAGCAGAGCCTCCGGGATGCATCTCCCAGACTTGCAGAGGAAGAAGGAGTCGTTGCACTTGTTCTCTGGAGGGGAGAGGGAGAGGGAAAGGGAGAGGGAGAGAGAGGGAGTGGAAAGAGGGAGAGAAAAGAGAGAGGGAGAGGAAAGAGAGAGGGAGAGCAAAGGAAGAAAGTAAGGGGAAAGGGGAAGAGAAAGCAAAGGGAGAAAAGGGAAAGGGGAAGGGAAAGGGTAAGGAAAGGAAAAAGGACAGGAAAAAGGAAAGGAAAAAGGAAAGAAGTGACGGTGGTGAGCGTGGGGTGGGTGGGGCAGTGCCACTCCCCAGCCTGGCCCCGGGGGTACCTGGGCTGCTGCAGTGAGGGTTCTTGGGCTTCTCATCCGAGTGGTCGTGGCAGTCGAAGTCACCATCGCACTCCCACTGCCGGTTGCTGAGGCAGCGGCCATTGGCGCAGCGGAACTCATGGGGGCCGCAGGTTGGGTACTCTGCAGGGGGAGCTGGCTCAGGGGGACTGGCTCAGAGGGCAGCACCCACCCTCACGAGCCAACTGGGGGGCATCAGGGCACCACAGAGCTGTGGCGCAGGTGCCCAAATGTGGTTGCAGGCTATGCTGCAGTGCCAGCAGGGTGGCAGACACGGGTGGGTTTGGTTGTCTGCAGAATGACTTTGTGGATGCCCTGTGGTGGCGCTGGCAGAGCAGCTCTCCTGTGGCACTCCAGCACTGACCCCATCCTTTTCCTTCTCCTTCTCCTTCTCCTTCTCCTTCTCCTTCTCCTTCTCCTTCTCCTTCTCCTTCTCCTGGTTCCCTCTCACCCTTCTCTCTCATCAAATCCCTTCTGGACCACAGGCCCATGGAACCACACAAGTGCCAAGGTCAGAGGAGACCTTTTGGATCAAGTCCAGCCGCTCACCTGGAGCTCACAAGGCCACAACCATGGAGATCCTTTTGAGATCTCACCCCCCAGCCCAGGGAGCCCAGGTGCAGTGTCAGAGGAGGTGCCCTGGCTGTGCTCTCTGGCCCCAGGGACAGCACCTACCACACTCGGGGGACTCGTCGGAGCCATCGCCACAGTCGTCGTCATGGTCGCAGACGAAGTGCTTGGGGATGCACTGGCGGTTGTGGCACAGGAACTCGCGCTCATCACAGGTGTTGTTGTACACTGCAGGCAGGCAGCTCTATCAGGCCTGGCACCCCTAGCCTGCACCCTGGGATGCTGAGGGAGCAGGGAGTCCCACCCCTTCACCCCCACCCTGTGCCCAGGTCTGTGAACAGCACCCAGGCACTGTGGTGACAACAGCGTGGGGCTGGTTGGAAGTAGCCTTAAAGGTCGTTGAGCTCCAAGCCCCTGCCACAGGCAGGGACACCTCCTGCATCAGCTTGCTCAAGGCCCCATCCAGCCTGGCCTTGAGCACCTCCAGGCTTGGAGTTCTGCTGTCCCCCAGCCCCTGTACACCAGCCCTGGGGACTCACAGCAGCCAGCGGCCAAGGTCTCATCGGCTCCATCGGCACAGTCCTTGTCCCCATCGCACAGCCAGCGCTCGGGCACGCAGACGTGGCTGCCTGGGCAGTGGAAGGAGCCCGCGCTGCAAGTGGTCAGCTCTGGGCAGGGCAGAGGCAGGACAGAGGGCACTCAGCCACTCCCCGCTCCTGCAGAGGCAGGCTGAGTGTCCTCCCCGTGTCTGGGGGGAAGCCCAGAAACCCAGGGGAGGAGTGAGTACAGCAAGCGTGGGAGGATGGGGAGGAGGGCACTGAGATGGGGCTGGAGCACACAGAGACCGGGGAGCAGCAGAGGCAGGCAGGGCAGGGCGGGGCAGGGGCACTCACGGCAGCGACTGTCCTCGTCCGAGCCATCGCCGCAGTCGTCAGCACCGTCACACACCCACAGCTTGTTGATGCAGCGGTGATTGTTGCACTCGAACTGCACGGGGTAGCAGAACTTGTCTGGGGGAGCAGGAGAGGACAGGTCAGGCCTTGGCTGATGCCAGGATGCCAGAGGAAGGACATGGTAGAAGAGCACAGGGGCTGGGACTCAGAATCCCAGCACGAGGAGGAGGGGGGCTGGAAGGGACTTCTGGAGCCCACTCAGTCCAACCCCAGCCTGCTCCAGCAGGGCCCCCACAGCAGCTTGCCCAGGAGCACCATGGCCAGGGGGGGTTGGAAGCTCTGCAGAGAAGGAGACTCCACAGCCTCTCTGGGCAGCCTGCTCCGGGGCTCCAGCAGCCTCACA
>VWYK01043523.1:17062-58683 GCA_013399775.1 Semnornis frantzii | reverse complement strand
CTGCTCCCCGGGTCCGTCGCTGCCCCCCAGCCGTCCCCCGGGTCCCTTGCAGCCCCCCAGCTGTTCCCCCAGGTCCCTTGCTGCCCCCCAGCTGTCCCCCGGGCCCCTCACTGTCCCACCCTGCCGCTCACTGCACTGGGTCTCATCTTCGCCATTCTCGCAGTCGTGCTCCTTGTCGCAGGTCCAGGTCATGGGAATGCACCTTCCACTCGGGCAGGCAAAGTAGTTGGCAGGACACTTGGGCTTCCTTCCCCCTGCTGTGGGAAGGGAACACCAGTAAGGAGGGTGGCACAGACAGGCCCTGCCTCCTCCCAACACAGAGCCCCCCTAGAAGGCCTCTGTGACCCCATAGCCCCCTCCACGGTGGAGACGTGCAGCCAAGAGACAACAGCTCCTGCATGCAGCACATGGGCCCTGGACACGTGGTGGTGCTGGGCTGACAGCTGGACTCGATGCCCCAGGGCTGTGCCCCTCACCAGGGCAGTTGCGCTCATCCGAGAAGTCCCCACAGTCGTTGGCACCGTCGCAGACCCAGCTGGGAGCGTAGCAGAGTGAGGTGGACTCGCAGGGCTGGAAGCTCAAGCTCTTCACCCCCAGCTGGAAGTAGCTGCTGCAGTCGGTGGCAGCTGCAAGGAGGCAGAGCAGGAGCTCAGGCTGAGGGGTGCTGCTCACTCATGGCACAGCACAGCCCTTGCCCCGCTGCCAACTGCCCTGCCCACCCCTTGGCAGCACTGAGGGGACTCTGTCCACCAGTGTCCCAAGCTGCTGGGACCAGTTAAACACCTGTGAGGGGCTGTGGGTGTCAAGGTGCCATGCTGGCACCAGTCAGTACTGTGGGCACACTCACTGCAGTTCATCTCATCCGAGGCATCCTGGCAGTCAACGACCTGGTTGCAGCGGCTGGCATTGCCAATGCAGCTCCCGTCCCGGCAGCGGAACTCGCTGGGGGCACAGCTGGTCTCTGCAAGAACCCCCAGCAGGAGTCAGGCTGGCCTGGGGGGTTCCAGCGTGCCTCACGCCCCCACTCGTGTTGTGCCCAGCACTGCCTGACCCCTCCCCCAGGGAATGCTGGCTCCTTCCCAGCTCAACTCTTCTTTCCTGGGAAGCTCCTGGATAGTCCCTAGCAGACCTGGATGGGCTCAGGGAAGCTCCTGGATGGTCACTACCAGACTGGGATGGGCTCAGGGAAGCTCCTGACCTTCCCCAGCAGCTCTGAACCAAGAAGGTAGACTCCTGCAGCCCTTGGGGGATACTATGCCATGGTGACACTGGCCCTTGCCATCATCCTGTGCTCCTGCTGCATGCCAAAGCACCACACTCAGGAGGCTTTGGCTGCTGGGTGTCCACACCTAGGACTTCTTCCTCCCAGCTGCTGTGGCGCATCCTTCCAAGAGCTTTGTGGCACAAGGGTTAGACTTTGGCTCTGCTCTGCTCCTGTCAAGCTGAAGATGACTCCCCCAGAGCTGCTGTGCCCGTGCCCGTGCCCGTGCCCGGCAGGCTGGCTGGTGGCCAGCGGTGGCTCCGGTGGCTTACTGTTGCAGGGCACTTCGTCAGAGTTGTCTCCGCAGTCATCGGCGCCGTTGCACCAGAGGCGGCTCGGGACGCAGCGCCCGTTCATGCAGTGCAGGAAGCCTCGGCGGCACCGGCGGCTGCCTGCGCGGGGGCGGGGGGAGGGGAGGAGGAGGAGAGAAGAAGGACAGGAGGAGGAGGACAGGAAAAGGAGAAGGAGGGAGACAGGTGGATGAAGAAGTGGAGGACAGGAGGAGGAGGACAGGAGAAGTAGGGCAGCCAAAGGACAGGAGTAGGACAGGTGGATGAAGAAGAGGACAGGAGGAAGACAGGAGAAAGAGGAGGACAGAAGGAGGAGGAAGAAGAAGACAGGAGAAAGAGGAAGAGAAGGACAGGAGGAGGAAGAGGGCAACAGGAAAAAGAGGAGGACAGGAGAAAGACGAATAGGAGGACAGGAGGATTAGGACAAAAAGGAGAAAGAGAAGGTGAGCAGGAGGGTAGGCTTGGAAGCTCCAGATTTCTGCTCTTTGGGACCCTCCAGAGGGGAAGGACCCTCCCTTGGCAGGCTGCTCCGTGGTGTGGTGGCCACGGCAGGAGGCCAAGCTGAGCCTTCTCCCAGCCCAGCCCCTTCCGGGGGCTGCTGGCAGTGGCAGCTGCAGCTGGGGCAGCTCAGGATGTTCTCACTCTCTAGCCTGCCCCTAAAGCCAGGGGAGATCCACAGCTCTTAACCCCCAGCTGGAAGGGCGCAGCGCCACGGAATGGGCTGGGAGGGACTTCCACAGCCTCCCGCACAAGGGAGGGACAGGAGAAGACACCCAGGAGCCCTGTCTGTGGCTCTGGGAGCAGAGAGCGGGGGCGGGGTGCTGGGGGCGTTTGAGCAAAGCAGCAGCAGGAGGAACCTTACTGCAGTAGGTTTGCTTCTCGTCAGACTTGTCCTTGCAGTGCACGACGCCGTCGCAGGTCTGGCTGAAGTCGATGCAGTCTCCATTGCCACACTCGAACTCGTCATGAAGCCTGCAGCTGGAATTCAGGGCTGGGGAGGGCACCAGGAGTGTCAGCTCAGGCAGGCTGAGACCAACCTCCTCTCCCCACCCCCAGCAGCTCCCACTTCCAGCTCCCCACCCCCACCTTTGCAGGTGAAGTCCTCCTGCAGGACTCTCTCCCCGCGGCAGGAGCAGTTGACATGGCCCTTGGGCGTCGGCAGGCAGAGGTCCTGGCAGCCACCATTGTTCACCCTGCATGGGGACAGCTCACCTGGGAGGGACAGAGAGCAGTCACCACAGGGACACTGCCAGCTGTCACAGAACCACAGGATGGTTGGAAAGGACCTCAGAGCTCATCTCCTCCAACCTCCTGCTGGGCAGATTAACTGTTTGGGTTTCCCCCCAGGCTCTTCAGATGGGGCTCCAGGGGATGCTGAGGCTGGGAGCACTCAGCTGACCCAGGTCTCATCAGGAGGAGCACAAAAGGGGCAAATTGTCTCCTTCCTCAGACTGCCCAGGGTCTGAAGACAGCCAGACCTTGGTGTGAGGGTCTCAGAGTGGCACTGACAGGCCAGGAAGGGTGGTGGGAAGGGCTAAAGATGGCCAAGGTCACTGGTATGAGGCTGAACGAGGTCAGGTGCTGGGTCCTGCACTTGGGTCCTCCCTAGCATCAGGTGATAGGATGAGCAGAGATGGCCTCAGGCTGCCCCAGAGCAGCTCAGGTTGGCCATGAGGAACAACTTCTGTCCTGCAAGAGTGGTCAGGCCCTGGACCAGGCTGCATGGGGAGATGGTGGAGTGCCCATCCCTGGAGGATTCAAGGAACCCGGGGCCATGGCCATGGCACTTGAGGACAGGGTTTGGAGGCCTTGGTGGTGCTGGGTTGCAGGGTGGGCCTTAGAGCCTTAATGATTCTCTGGCTCTCAGGGCTGAAGGACCAGCACTGCCATGCAGGGGGAGAGCTGTGGCAGGAGTGCAGGGCAGGTGGTGGGGCACAGGGGGGTCCTTACAGCTGTCAGTGTCGTTGGCCACGGCGATGATGCCCATGGGCTGCTGGGGGATGTCAACACGCAGCAGCTTCATGTCGGTGCCCACGTACTTGTTGGCACGCTGCACAGCGCGGCGCACCCAGTCTGTCCAGAAGATGTAATCCCCATAGACTGCTAGGCCAAAGGGGTGCACAGGCTCTGACTTCAGGATCACCTGAGGGACACAGGGACCACAAGTGTGGAGCAGCCTGGCAGTGGGCACCCAGCACCCACTAGCCCAGCGAGGAGCTCCTTGATGGAGGAGGATGGGGCCAGGCTTGTGTCAGTGGTGCCCAGGGACAGGACCAGGGGCAGTGGGCAGAAACTGGAATGTCAGACGTGAGGAAGGACTGCTGGACCTGCAGGGTGCTCGAGCGTGGGACAGGCTGCCCAGAGGGGTGGAGGAGTCTCCATCCCTGGAGTCATTCCAAACCCACCTGGACTCCATCCTGGGCAGCCTTCTCTGGGTGCCCTGCTTTGGCAGGGTGGTTGGACTGGGTAATCTTGAGGTCCACTGGGTAATTCCATCCCCACGTGCCCAACCCCTCGCACGCCACATGGGCTCTGTTTTCCTCTGGCACCCCCTTCCCTGCCCTGGCCGTGGCACAGCCCTGCACTCACGTGGCGCTGGGAGCCGTCGTACTCGCAGCGCTCAATCTTGTCCAGGGTGGCATCGGAGAAGTAAATTTTCTCAGCCCTGTGGTCGATGGCCAGGCCATTGGGAGTCCGGATGTCCTGGTCAATGATGATGAGCACGTTGGCACCAGAAAGGGTGGCACGCATGATGCTTGGGTGCTGCTCATTCCAGTTGGTCCAGAACATCAAGCTGGAAAGGGAAGAGGCATTTGGTGGCTTGGCAGCCCCCACGGGCTGGGTCAGGGTATCCCTCTGCTGCCGTGGGGCTTCCACGGACAGGACAGGACAGAACAGTGTCCTCACAGGGAGAAGGCTGAACAAGCCAGCTGGCAAAGATGGCTCCTTGTGATAGCCTGGGTGGGTAACTGGGCACCCTGGGTGACAAACTCCTGGTGGGACGGAGTTTCTGTGCTGATGGCCTGGTGGTGCTGGGTCAGTGGCTGGACTTGAAGCCCCCAGGGGTCCTTCCCAACTGAAACCATTCCGTGGTGCTGTGAAGGGGCTGGACTGGGCTCCCCCTCCCTGGGGGCCTCTGCTGGGGACCTGTGCCCCCTCCCCAGTGCATGGGGCTCTGCCCAGGCTCTGGCCTTGGCACCAGGTGGAGCCACGGGTGGGTGGTTGGACCATTGGTGCCCACTCACTTCTGGCACTCGTCCAGCACGAAGGCGCGGGGGTGGTCGTCCCCCGACATGGTGATCACAGTCTCCCTCTCAAAGGCCCCCAGGCGGCTCTGGTCCACGGTGTGCCGGGTGATGGTGGAGGTGGTGTAGCTGGTCCAGTAGAGTGTGTCCCAGCCACGGTGGTAGGCCAGGCCCTCCACTGAGCCCACGTCTGCAGGCCAGGAGAGCAGAGAGTCACATCCACCCCTCTCTTCCTGCCAGGCTGCCTGCCCCACTTCACCTGGCCAGTGCTGCCCAGGCAGGTGGTGGAGTCACTGCCCCTGAAGGTGTTCAGAAGCCAGGGAGATGTGGCCCTTGGGCAGGTGGTTTAGTGGGCATAGAGGTGTTGGGTTGAGGGTTGGACCTGATGGCCTTAGAGAGGTTTCCAACCTCAATGACTATGGAAAAGCACTTGGGGGAGGGTGAAGGCGTAGGGGGAAAGGGAGAGGAAGGGAAGGGAAGGGAAGGGAAGGGAAGGGAAGGGAAGGGAAGGGAAGGGCTCCCTGGGCTCACTCTCCACGATGGTCCTGCGTCCACTGCCATCGTCATTGATCTGCTGGATGTTGCCAAAGTGGATGTCACTGTAGAAGATTCGGTTGCTGCCCTTGGAGCCATAGCGGTAGTCAAAGGCCAAGGCGATGACGTTCTTCATGTGCTCGGCATCCTCGAAGGGCTTGATGGGGGCATTGAGGTTGTTCTCATCGGACAGGTGGATGCTCTTCAGGATGGTGCGCTCTGAGTACAGCAGGTAGCCGTCGTAGTCCCTGCAGCCCTGCCCATCCTCTGCCAGCATGCCGTGGGCACAGGCACAGCTCCGCCGCCCGCTGCCACGGTACAGGCACAGCTGCTGGCAGCCGCCATTGTTCTGGGCGCAGATGTTGGTGCCTAGGGAGGATCATGGGGGTGGTCTGAGGGGCTGGGCGACCTCTGGGTGCTCCTGGCCAGCCAAGGAAGGGGCTGAGGAAAGCAGCTCAGCAGCTCCCTGAGGGCACTGTGGCCTGCTTGTCCCTGTCCCCAACCTGCTGCCAGAGCCCAGCCTCGGTGGCCCTTTGGTGCTCAGCTGCTCCCTTCCAACTCCTGCGATGCTGCGAGGGACCAAAGCCTGCACTCACCCTTCTGCCGGGCCCGGTTGAAGACTTTGATGTCCTTGAGCTGCACACCGATGCCCGTCCGCAGCGACACCGACTCGGTGGCATTGTCCTTGTTGCCTCTCTTGATGGAGCCATTTGCATGAGTCCTAAGAAAGGCCCGGGGGTGGTGAGCAACCAGCGTGGGGCACACCACAGCTGCACCTCATGGCGGGACCCAGCTCTGCCCCCTGCCCCACGGCGCTCGCCAGCCTCTGCACTGCTGGCACCCGCGGCACCCCTGGCAGCAGCAGCACCCCAGGGCCCCCCCACCTGTCACTCCAGTAGATGTACTCCTCAAAGACAGAGACGGAGAACATGTCCATGTTGTTGCTGGCCAGCACCACCTCCCGGTTCTCGCCACTCTCCAGGTCGATGCGCTCGATCTTGTCTGTGCGGGCATCGCACCAGTACAGCTTCCCATCCTGAGGGGCCACCCGGTCAGCCAGGGGCATGCAAAGGGTGGCACTAGGACACCCCCCACACCTCCCACCATGTCTGGCAGAAAGTCTGCTGACTGCCCTGCACAACCCTCCAAGTGCTGGGGAGGAGACTCCAGGGCCCAGGGGAGGTGGTCCTACCCCCAGAGGCCCTCCCAGCAGTGACTGTGGGGGCACAGGCCCCTGAGCAGCCCCAGCCAGAGGCTCTACCTCATAGTCGACCGAGATGCCATTGGGCCAACTGATGCTGACGTTCACCAGAACCACACGCTCAGAGCCATCCAGCCGCGAGCGCTCGATGCGAGGGTACTGCCCCCACTCCGTCCAGAACAGGTACCTGCGGGGATGGCACCATGGAGCCCATCAGCAACCTGCAGCCTTTTGTCCCTGTCTGAAGCTGGAACTGGTCTGGAGAGGCTCCATTTGGGTGTTCCAAGGTGCTGGCACCCATGAAACCACCAGGAGCACCCTGGGGCTTAAACCCAGCTGCTCTGGATCCTGTCCCTTGGTGTGACAGCAGATCCAGGAGTGAGTCCTTCCCCACCCCATGCAAAGGGCACGGCTCTGCCAGGGGAGTGCCAGGGGAGTGCCAGGGGTCTCCAGCTGATGGGGACCCTCTAGGGGAATCTGTGCCTGCCTCACCCCTTCTCTGGGTGGACTGTGATGGCTCGTGGCTTGTCCAGGCCCTGGGAGATGACGACGTAGCGGAAGGAGCCATTCAGCCTGGCCACCTCGATGACGTCGAAGCCCTGATCCGTCCAGTAGATGTTCCCTGCAGAGAGGGCTGTGAGCAGCAGCAGCCACCCCAGCTGCCCACCCTGCTGCTGCCTGCTCCCCTGCTGCCCCAGCGCTGCCCTCACCGGCAATCCAGTCCACAGCGATGCCCTCCACGCGCCCGATGCCGTTGGTCACCACATCCTCACGCCACGTCTGGTCCCGCTTGGCACGGCTGATGGTGCTCAGCCCCATGTCCACCCAGTAAATGGTGTCATTCTCTGGGAAGCAGGAGTGTCGCTGTCAGTGACCACCCCTGGGTCACCCCGAAGTTGATACAGACCTGGGTGGAGACCTGAGACCCTCCCACACCCATAAGCTGCTCAAAGATGTTCCAGGGTGGTGCTGATGGCTCTCATCATGGTCCCAGTACCTGAAGGGGCTTCAGGAAAGCTGGGGAGGGACTTGAACAAGTGCTGGGAATGCCAGGATGAGGGATAATGGTGTTCAGCTGGGGGAGGGCAGATTGAGAGTGGAGGGGAGAGAGAAATTGTTGGCAGGGAGGATGGGGAGACGCTGGCACAGGTTGCCTGGGGAGGCTGTGGATGCCTCTTCTCTGCAGGTGTCCAAGGCCAGGCTGGATGAGGCCTTGAGCAGCCTGGGCTAGTGGAGTTGTCCCTGCCCCTGGCACGGGGTTGGCACTGGATGCTCTTTAAGGCCCCTTCCAACTCAACCCATTCCATGGTTCTGTGATTCCCCCTCCCAAGCCCTCTCAGTCCCTTTGTCACCTGCATGGAAGTCGATCCCCACAGCCAGGGAGGTCCCAGACACTGGCACCAGGGCATCTGACTTGTCGTTGGGATCCAGGGGGATGCCACGGATGCCCTCGTGGACCGAGTACAACAGGAAGGAGCCAACACCTGTGCCAGGGCAGAGCGAACAGCCAGAGGTGTCCCGCAGTGCCCCAGGAGATGGCCCCAGCTCATGGGAATCCACAACAGCAGCTCCGTGGAGCAGCACAGGGATGAGATTAGATAGGACAAGGTGGGGTGGGATGGGTGGGATGGGCTTCAGGAAAAGTCCTGCCTGGACCTCCCTGTAGGGCTGCAAGCCCCAAAGCAGCCCCTTCAAGGGGTTCTGCCCCCACCAGGGCATAGGGAGGCACAAAAGAGGCCCTTTCCAGAGACACCTCCACCCCCAACCCTGGCAGAGGCTCTGAGCTGCATCTGGGTCAGGGCAAGCATTTGGTATTCAGCCCTTGCCCTGACCCAGATGGTGCCACAGCTCTGCCAGCCCCCTCCAAAACCACCCAGAACATTCTGCACACAAACAGCCTTTGAGAGGCCCTGGCAGTGCCCAGGGAGCTGGGGGAGGAGAGGCTCTTCTCTCCTGAGATAGTGGCAAACTGGGGGGGGGATTGTGGCTGTGAAGAGCCAACAACGTTCCTGATGGTGGTGGCAAGTCAGTAACCCAAACCCACTGCCCACCAAGGGTCCCACTGAGCTTCCCTCTTCTCACTAAACCCACAGTGCTCCCCTGCAATGCCTGCCGCTGCCAGCCCCTCACAGAGACAGCTCACACCAGGGTCTAGCTGTGCCCAGAGCCTTTCCTGAGCCCCCCACCCCATGCAGGGAGTGCAGGGAGGCACACACCAGCTGGAGTGAGGAGTCACCAGTCCCTGGGCACTACACTGGCACACAGCTGTCTGCCACCAGTGGAGATGCAGGACATGGCAGGGATGGCCAGGGGGTCTCTCTCTGCTCTGAGGGGGTGGTCAGGGTGGGGGACCAGGGTGCTGCTAACCTTCACAGGACTGCTGCCCACTCTTCAGGCTGTAGCCCGCAGTGCACATGCAGGAGCGAGAGGTCTCGGATGTGGGCAGACAGAGCTGGGAGCAGTCTCCATTGTTGAGGCTGCAGGGGTTGGTTCCAGCTGCCAGGGAGACAAAGGGGGTGAGGAGCAGACAGGGCACAGGGGATAGCCCCCCCAGGGCTATGGGTGACTGGGGAGATGCTGAGGGACAGCACTGCTGAGGGCAGCCACAGGTGACACGAATGCTCTGTGCCAGCTGGCAAGAAGAAGCCAAGGGAACTGGAGGTGTTGAGGCTGGAGAAAAGGAGGCTGAGGGGAGACCTCCTGGGACTCTGCAGCTCTCTGAGAGGAGGCTGGAGCTGGGTGGGGGCTGGGCTCTTCTGCCAAGGAACAAGGGACAGGACAAGAGGAAATGGCCTCAGGTTGCCCCAGGCGGGGTTAAGGCTGAACATCAGAAGAAACTTCTTCCCTGGAAGGGTTCTCAAAGCCTGGCACAGGCTGCCCAGGGAGGTAACTGAATGCCCATCCCTGGGGGGGTCTCCAAAAGACAGAGCTGTGGTGCTGAGGGCCAAGGGTCAGCCCCAGCCCTGGCAGAGATGGGGAATGGCTGGATTGGAGGATCTGGGAGGTCTTCTCCACCCCAAACAATTCTGTGCCCATGTTGCTATGACCTGGCCAGAGGGGGGGACCCAGGCTTGGGCCAAGAAGGGACAGGGCCCACAGGACCACCTGGCCAGCATGGGCGAGAGGCTGGCAGAGAGGCTGAGGCTGTGTCTGCCCCTGCCAGCCCCTGCTGACCTTGCTGCAGGCTCTCATCGTAGACCTTCATGTGCATCACCAGCGTGGTGCTGTTGCGCAGCACCCGTGCCCCCGACCCGTCCCTCTTGCTGCAGGTGCCCATCCGCTCCGAGGCCTGGTCTGCCCACCACAGCTTGTCCCCTGCAGGCACAAGGCAGCAGCATGCAGCAGCTGGCCCCAGCCCCTCCCGCCCCAGCTGCACCGATTGGTGGCTGCCTGCAGCTTTCCATGCAAGGGCCTGGAACCGAGGGCTTGAGCTTGGCTGCGGAGGGTCAGTGACCCCTCCACAGCTGCTGGAGGTGGCAATGAGCTGCCTGTGCTTGGGCAGGATCAGGAGCAAAGGTAAGGTGACTGCCCCTGCCATCCTGCCAGCTCTCACCCATGATGGCCAGGGCAGTGGCCTTGGCCAGCTGACCCTTCATGGACTCGATCACCTCCAGGTTGCTGCCATCCAGGTCACATCTGTTGATGGTGCCATTGCCAGAGCTGATCCAGTAGAGTTTGCTCTCTGGGTAGTCAATGGCCAGGCCTGGAAAGGGAGTGACCATCAGTGCCCAGCTGGCACCAAGGAGCTGGCACCATCCAGGAGGTGGGATGGGAGCAGCACTGAGGATGGGGCGATGGAAGCAATGGGCACATGAGGTCAGGGTGACCCAGTACAAAGCAGCTGCCAGCCCCCGGGGAGCCAGCATGGATGCTTGGGACTATCTGGGCCAGGACGGGCACCACAAGGTGAGGTGGCACCAGGTGCCATGGGGGGGTTCGTACCAACAGGCCCCTTCTGGTTGGTGAAGAGCAGGGTGCGGTTGCTGCCGTCCATGTTAGCCATGCTGATGTTGTCCCCATCTGTCCAGAACAGCTTCCTGCACCAGTGAGGGGACACTGAGCCTGGTGGTGACTCCCAGCCCCGCCAGCCCCTACCACCCCCAGGCTGCTTCCAGCTCTGTGCTGGGGCTGTGGGGACCTCGCTGCTTCCCATCAGAGCCACAGCTGGGGCTGGCACCAACCCCTCACACTGCTCCTGCATATTGGGCTCTGCCCACCGCACAGGGGCCCTGCACCTTCTCCTCCTTCAACACCCCTGGCCCCATGTGCCCCCAGACCTACCCCCTCAGGGGGTGCACCACCAGGCAGTGAGGTTTGTCCAGCCCCTGGATCACAGCATTCTTGAAGGAGCCATCCAGCCGTGCCACGTTGATCTGCTTCTTGTTGGCATCATAGCTGGTCCAGAAGAGGTTCCTGGAGACCCAGTCCACAGCGAGGCCGTGGGCATTGGGCAGGTCTGGAAGGGAGCAGAGCAAGGAGAGGATTTAGGTGTGAGAATGGAGCTGGGATGATGCTGAGGTGAAGAGGAAGGGTTTTGAAGGCTGTCTCTGGACCAGGGTGCCCCCTCCCTAGAGGTGCTCAGGGCCGTGCTCCGCGCAGGAGCCGTGGGCAGTGCGCGCAGGGCTGAGGTTGCGGCACACCTGCGGACACAACGCTCTCCACGCCGGTGCCATTGATGAAGGCTCTCTTGATGGTCTGGGTGCGGACGTCAGACCAGTAGATCCGCTGCTCCAGGGCGTCGAAGTCCAGCACGGTAACGTTGTCGATGTCGGGCACCGTGAAGGAGATGATGTAGTTGTAGTAGGGGTTGTCGACATCCACACCGCGGATCTCCATCTGCCGCGCGTACAGCAGGAACTTCCGGAACTCTGCGGGCAGGGCGGCAGCACAGCTGGCACCTCGCAGGCTGCTGCTGGCACCTCAGAGCACAGCTGGCACCTCGCAGGCTGCTGCTCTCCTCCCCACCCAGGGCACCCTGGGCAGCCCCTACCATAGCAGGTGGTGTTGTCCTTGTCCAGCTTCATGAGGTGGGGGCAGGCACAGGACAGGCTGCGGTTGTAGTTGATGAGGCAGAGGTGGGAGCAGGGCCCCCTGCCCCCGTTGGCTTCACAGGGATTAGGAGCTGCAAAGAGGAGAGACTCAGCCATGGCCCTGTCCCAGGGGACACCCACCCAGGAGAAGACCGCTGAGAGCTGGGCACCTCCCAGACCCTGCCTGCCCCACCCAGGAGCTCTGATCCCCACTCATCACCACAGGACCCTTCTCTGGGGGTGAGAAGAGATGCAGGGGTGGAAACAGTTCCCAGGTGGGCATGGGGAACACACTGGTATTATCTGCCCACCAGTCTCCCACCCCAGCAACTGCAGCTTCCAGCCTCACCCAGGGGCTGCCTGGAGGGGTGGTAGACCTGCAGGTCGAAGGGTTGGGTGTTGGTCCTCTGCACCACGGTCACGTTGTGCCCTGTCCACTTGTTGGCCTTGGCCAGGGTGTTGGTGCGCCAGTCGGTCCAGTAGACTTCACCCCCATAAAGGGTGACGGCAAAGGGGTGGGACAGGTACTCATGGCCTCGCAGCACCTCGATGTGCCCTGTCCCGTCATACAGTGCTGAGTAGATGGCATCAGACCTGTGCCCAGCAGACACGAGGGCATGAGAGAAGGGGGACAGATGGCTGGCAGCCACCAGCACTTCAATCCAGCAGCGAGGAGCCCAGCAGGGGCTGATCAGCCTCCTCCTCTGCTCTGCACAGCACGGCCAAGGGGACAGTGGCTGAGGGATACCAGGACCTGAGTCCCCCAGAGAAATCCAGAGCCAGGGCTGGGCTCGAGGGCCAGGGAGGATGGGCCCACAGGGCACATGGAGGGACAAGGTCCGGAGGAGATGGGGAGGGCAGGGGTCTAGAGGGGACGTGGAAGGACAAGGTCCAGAGAGCACAGGGAGGGCAGGGGTGCAGAGGGGAGGTCTGGGGCAGAGCTGGGTCTGCTGGTCCCACCTGGCATCAATCCAGAGGATTCTCTTCTCCAGGTAGTCCACAGTGAGCCCATTTGGCCACCCCCCCGAGCCTGTCTCCTTGTGGATGGTCCTGCGGCCAGCGCCACTCATGGAGGCAGCCTCGATGCGGGGTAGGCTGGCATCCCAGTCTGTCCAGAAGAGGATCCTGCCAGGCACAGCAGCGGGCATGGTCAGCACGGGCACAACCCATGCCCCTTGCCCCGGCCCTGAGCACCACTCAGCAGAGTCTGGCCCCAACCTCTTGCCCCCAATCATTCAGCTCTTGCTGAGCATTGCTCAGATCCCCTCTGGGGCTGCTCTGCTCCAGGCTCTCGGCCCCAGGGCTCTCAGCCTTTGCTTCTCGCAGAGCTGCTCCAGGCCCCTCAGCCTCTTCCCAGCCTCCCCTGAACTCTTTCCAGTGCTTCCCTGTCCCTCTGGAACTGGCAAGCTCAGACCTGGATGCAGTGTCCCAGTGCCTGATGCCCTCCTGCCTTACCCATAGCGGGGGTCCAGGGCAATGGCACGGGGGTGCTCAATATCCCCTGCCAGCAGCGTGGTCCTCATGGTGCCATCCAGTTTGGCCACCTCGATCTGGTCCAGGTTGCTCTCCACCCAGTAGATGTTGCCAGCAATCCAGTCCACAGCCAGCCCCTCAGGGGTGGCCAGGCCATACTGGATCACCACCTCAAAGCTGGTCAGAGCTGTGGGGCACAGCACCAGCAGGGCTCAGGATGGTTCCTCCTCCCCAGGCCACTCACAGCCAGCACATCCCTGGGGGCAGTGGAGGGGGGGGGAAGCTGCACCTCCAGACAGGGCCTGAAGCAGGTTGGAAAAGGCCTCCAAGACCACTAAGTGAAATCTTCTACCCAGCACCACCATGGCCACTAACCCACATCTCACCTCACCCCTGCCAGTGCGACAGACATGCCCCCCGCCCCCAACACCTCCACGAGCAGCTTTGGAGGGCAGAAGGGCATCACCACCACATTGGGGTGCCAAGGAGCCACTGCCAGCACCCTATCCTAGACTGGCACCCCTGGGAAGGGCTACCCACCGCCGTTCTCCAGCAGCTTGCCCCTGTAGATCTTGTCCTCCACCACATCTGTCCAGTAGAGTGAGCTCTGGTTGAGGTGGAAGTCCAGGGCGATGGTGTTGCGCAGCCCTGGCACCAGCACGCTGTAGTCTCCCCGCTGCAGGTCGATGCGGCGGATCTCGTGGCGGTTGGAGAAGATGATGAAGGGCTTGAAGGGGTCTGGGCACAGGGTCAGAGAGGGGCATGGGCAAGGCAGGGGGAAAGGGTGTCCACGCTCATAGCACCACCCCCAGCTAATGGATCACCCACCCCGCTATGCCCTCAAGAACTGCTGGTGCCCAGTGGGGAGAGAGAAGGGTCCCCTGGCAACAGGCCAGAATTCACAGATCCATGGAATGTGTTGGGTTAGAAAAGATCTCATCCGGTGCCAAGCCTCTGCCATGGGCAGGGACACCTCCTGTCAGCCCAGGCTGCTCAAGGCCTCATCCAGCTTGGCCTTGAACACCTCCAGATCCCTCCACCAAGGCCCTGGCCATGCCCATCACCAATCACAGAATCGCTTCGGCTGGAGAAGTCTCCCAAGACCACCCAGTCCAACCTTCAACCCATGCCCTGGAACCATCCTCGGCTGCAGCAACACTGCCAGCCCTGCATGCCCACAGCCACTTACCCAGGCTGCGACAGCTCTCGCCATCGGGCTCCAGCATCCAGCCCTCATAGCAGGAGCACTTCACATTGAACTTGTCCTGCTCGCACTTCTGGCTGCACTTGAGGTGTTTGGCACAGTAGCTCTGGATCTGGCAGCTCTTGTTGTCAGCGCCCAGCTCCATGCCCAGGGGGCAGGAGCAGATGATGCCCTCGCCGGGGGCCACGGTGCAGTTGTGGCTGCAGCCACCGTTGTTGAGGGAGCACTGATCTGTGGAGAGGGGGCACCAGATCAGGTCCCCGGCCCCCTGCCAGCCCACAGAGACCCCTGGTGGGGGCAGCCCCAGCCCCATGCCCACCGCAGAGCTCGCCCTCGTCGGAGCCATCGCCACAGTCATCGGAGCCATCGCAGAGCTTGTCGGGGGGCAGGCAGATGGAGGTGGTGTTGGCACAGGTGTGGGAGGGAGGTTTGCACACCAGGGACTCGCAGTTCTCCTCGTCGGAGTTGTCCTCGCAGTCACTGTCCCCATCGCACACCCAGGCCTTGCTGATGCAGCGAGCTGTGGGACACGGCAGGTGCCAAGGGCTTACCTTGGGTACTGTGGGGTCTCAGCTGCCCCACAGTTGCTGTTCCCCCACTGCTGTCTCCATCCCCACTCAGTGGAGCTGCAGCACTTAAGAGACCTTACCACCACCAAGAGAACCACAGAACTGATTGGGTTGGAGAAGGTCTCTAAGATCATGGAGCCTAAGCACCAACCCAGCACCACCGTGGGCACCGAAGAGCTTCCTGTGCCTTGTCCCTTGGCAGCAGAGCCCAAGCTCCACCTGGCTCCAGCCTCCTCTCAGGAGGTCTCCCCTCAGCCTCCCCTTCCCCAGGCTCAACACTCCCAGCTCCCTCAGCTGCTCCTC
Source organism: Semnornis frantzii (assembly GCA_013399775.1). Lineage (NCBI taxonomy): Eukaryota > Metazoa > Chordata > Aves > Piciformes > Ramphastidae > Semnornis > Semnornis frantzii. The sequence goes on along the minus strand of VWYK01043523.1, from coordinate 43,573 downwards.
CCCAGCCCTCTTCTCCAGACACTCCCCCAGCTTTGGTGCCCTTCTCTGGACCTGATCCTCCCCTGGCACAACCTGAGGCCACTCTTCGGCCACACAGGAGGCCAAGCAGGGGCAGCTTGCCCAGGATGCCAACACCCAGCTGGGGCTGGACTGCCTGTGCTGAGTGCTCTCACCAGAGTCCTTGCAGCCAAACTTGACATTGGGGTCACAGACATGAGTGACTCCCTCGCAGCTCTTTTCATCGCTGGAGTCCATGCAGTCGGTGTCGCCATCGCAGCGCCAGCGCATGGGGATGCAGAGCCCATCCAGCCGGCACTGGAACTCGTCCGTGTGGCAACCCCCGGGCGGCCGCGTGGCTGGGCATGGGCACGAGAAGCAGCTCACTGCCTCTGGCCCCGGCAGCTGCCAATGGGGCAGGCTTGGGGTGGGGGGCACGGGGAGGACCGGGCATCAGCATGGCATGAGAAAGGACTTGAGGACACCCAGAGGAGCAGGACGGGGGTCGTTTGGGCAGCTGGAGTGGGTGGGGGGTTGTGGGGGCTCTGCCGAGTGCATGCGTGGGGGATTGGCATTTGGCTCTCTGGGCAGGAGGGCACGGCAGAGCTGGGCACCTGCGGGGAGGCCAGGGGGCAGTGGCTGACCCTGGTTGGTGCAGTTGGCATGGGTCTCGTCACTGTAGTCGCCGCAGTCGTTGTCACCGTCGCAGGTCCAGTGCACAGGGATGCAGCGGCCACTATTGCACTTGAACTGGTTGCTGGAGCAGGAGTGGCTGCATCCAGCCTCGTCGCTGTTGTCCCCACAGTCGTTGTCTGCAGAGGGGCAAAGGGCAGCAGGAGGAGGCTCAGGGAGTGCCCAGTTGCCCAGGGGGGCATGGGAAGCAAGGCTGCCAGAGGCATGGAAGCAGAGACACTCGCCCTGCCAGGGGCACACAGGGGGTCAGACAGAGCAGAGCAGCAGACAGGACAGAGGGTGGGGGCACCCTCACTGGGGTGGCAGAGCTAAGGATTGCTCCCAGCAGCCCCCCCCTGCCCCCCAGCACAGACAGAACGAAACAGAAACTGCACAGATCAGCCACGGACCTGGGGGGCTGGCAGGAGGCACAGCACCAAGGGGGCTGCTCTGCTCTGCATCACAGCTAGGGAGGCACTGGGCACCCTTTTCTGAGGGGCATCCAGGGGAGGTAGGTTGGTAATGGCCAATGTGGAGGGGGTGGTTTGCTTGGAGAGCACCTCAGAACCTGCTGATGGGCTGGGGAGCCTCGGTCTGATGGTGGCACAACACTGGCAGTGCAACCCTCATGCTTGCCCTGGTGGCACTGGGCAGAGGAAATGCGGCACAGCACTGGAAAGGCTAGAAAAAGGCCTCTATCTCCTCCTGCCCCTGTCAGTGCCTAGACAGGGCACCTCAAGGTGAGCATGGGGATGATGGCACCAACAGCTGTTGTGACCCCAGTGACCTCACCAGACTCCCCGCAGCTAGCTGCTGGAGTCTGCGTGGCATTGCCAGGGAGCTCAGGAGCCATTGCTAGGGAGCATGGCATTGACAGAGATAACAGGTGGCATTGCAGGGAGCTTGAGGGGCATTACTAGGGAGCTCAGGGGGCATTGTCAGCGAGTGTGGCACTGCTAGCGAGCCTGGGGGGTGCTGTCAGAGAACACAGAGGACAGTGGCTGAGAGTGGCATTACCAAAGAACACAGCGGCACTGCCAGAGACATTGAGTGGCATTTTCCAGGGAGCATGGGAGGCATTGCCAGAGAACATGGCGGGGCTTTGCCAGGGATCTCAAGTGGCATTACCAGGGAGCGTGGGGGGCATTGCCCAAGAATGCAGCATTGCCAGAGAGCTCAAGGGACACTGCCAGGGAGTTTGGCATTGCCAGGGAGCACGGTGGGGGGCGGGTTGGGGAGGGCACTGCCAGTGTCCGGAGCTGCAGCCCAGGGGCTGTCAGCTGTGGGGTTGTGGGGTGGCAGTGGGGTGGCACAGGGCTGGCATGGGGCTGGTGCATGCTGGCTGCACTAACCGGCAGGCTGTGCACAGTTCTTTTCGTCAGAGCCATCCCCACAATCTTTTTCTGAAACACAGAACCAACCAGACAGGAGTGGGCACAGTGACAGACACCACCACAGGGCACACACATGGGGTGGCACCAGGGGGACACCGACACCGGCAGCTGGACACAGAGAGGGACACACAGAGGGCACAGGCATGGGAGGAGAGACCAGAAGCAGCAAAGGGTGCTGGGCAGTGCGGGGCTGTGGGGCTGGCAGCCTCTCATCCTGCAGCTCTGCCCCATGGGTGCTGGGCAAGGCACCAAGGTGCTCCGTGCCAGGGCTGCTAGCACTGCCGGGTACCCAGGAAAAGTGAGTGTCCCTGGGTGGGGGTGGTCCTGAGGTGCAGGTGGTCCCTTGGTGGGGCTGCCCCACGGGGCGGAGCTGTTTGCCCAGCAGACTCTAAGGAGAGCTCTGCAGCTGCAGCTCCCCTGACCCCTGCACCAGCAGCTCTAAGGTGGGCACTGATCAAACCCAGCGGTGCCAGTGCTGCCAAGGCTGCATTCAAGGTGTGGGGGAGCACAGCAGACCCAGACCAAGTCCCTTTCCTTTCAGATCTGGCCCTGGAAGCCGACCTGAGGCCAGATGCCAGCTCCAGAAGACCTCTGCTGCCCACCCCAGGGCTGCAGGCTCAGCCCCAGCACAGGCACTCGGGCAGGGTTTGGCCATCTTGCAGAGCAGGCCAAGGGCTGTGGAGCTGATCCCTGCCAGCCTCCTCCTGCCACCCTGTGCCCCAAAGGCAGCCAAGGAGACATCATGGGCTTGATGCTGCAGGGTGAGCTTCGGCCAACACCTACTCTCTTGGATCCGGGCTCTGCTGGTTGGCACAGGGCTGAGAAGTGGCCTTTGCAGGAACAGGGAGCCCTGCCAGGCTGGCACCCCTGTGCGGGATGTGGCCGTGCCTGGCTGCGTGCCCCCCAGCCCCGGTGGGCTCCTCACCATTGTCACAGCGCCAGTTGATGTTGATGCAGCGCCCATTGGTGCAGGTGAACTGCGTCAGGGGGAAGCAGGTCGGGTAGGCTGTGGAGGAGGGAGGGCACCTTCAGTGGGGGGCACAATCTGTACCCCAATCCTTACCCCCAGCCCCACCAGTGGGGTAAGGAACAGCTCCTCTCCAATACCCACTGTGTCCCCACAGATGCCCCCAAATCCCCTGCACCTCCAGTGCTGCTCCAGTAGGTCTTGTGCCCTCGGTGCTGCCCCAAAGGCTTCTGTGCCCCAAACATTCTCCAAAAGAGCCCCATGCCCTCAGAGCTGCCCCACAAAAGTCCTGTACTTGTTGTGCCCCCCGTGCCTGCTCACCACAGGATGCAGACTCGTCAGAGCGGTCCCCACAGTCGTCGTCCAGGTCACAGGTCCAGGAGATGGGGATGCAGCGGCCGCTGGCACAGGAGAACTGGTTGGGGGAGCAGGTCCGGGCTGGCCAGGGACAGACAGACACAGCTTTAGCAACTGAGGGGGCATGCGGCAGGGGCTGGGCAGGGGCTGGGCAGGGGCTGGCCCTCACCCGAGCAGGTGGAGTTGGACTCGTCCTCGTTGTTGCCGCAGTCGTTGTCGCCGTCGCAGAGCCAGCGGTTGGGGATGCAGCGATTGTTGCGGCACTTGAAGCGGTCAGAGGGGCAGGTGTGCTGGTCTGGGGGAGCACGGTGGCCTCAGCACCACTCCACGCCCCCAGCCCGCCCCCGCGGTGCCCCCACAGCTGATGGAGAGGAAAACCAAGAGAGGAAGGGGCAGGAGCCTGAGAGGGAGGCAGGACCTGAGGCAGGAGTTCAGGCATAGCTGCCCATGAGGTGTTGGAGCCTCCACCCCTGAGGACTGGCATGGAGCACCTGGAGGTGTTCCTATGGGATCTGCTCAGGGTGACCCTGCTCTGGCAGGAGCTGGACTGGCTGAGCTCCAGAGCTGCATTCCAACCCTCACCCCTCTGTGACCTCCCTGTACACAGCTCAGTCCATGTCCCTAACCCGTCACCCAATGCCATCTGAGAGGCCCTTTCCAGCCTTGACGGTTCTGATTCTAGCCCAAATTAGTGCTTAGCACCTCCCTGGAGGTGTCCAAGGCCAGGCTGGATGAGGCCTTGGGCAGCCCGGGCTGGTGGAGCTGTCCCTGCCCCTGGCAGGGTTGGAACTGGCTCATCTCTGAGGTCCCTTCCAACTCAACCGATTTTCTGGCTGTGCCCCCTGCTGCACCCAGCCCAGGACCCCACCAGGCCAGGGGTGCCCACGCACGGCAGAGCTCCGGGGCCTCATCGCTGTTGTCCAGGCAGTCATTGTCACCATCACACTTCCAGCGCTCCTGGATGCAGCGATTGTTCCTGCAGGCGAACTCCCCAGGCTGGCACTGCGGTGGTGGCACGTAGGAGGGATTGGCTGCAAGGGAGGGGCACAGGCAGGGTTGAGCCAAGAGACCTGGACAGGGCAGCAGTGAGGGCATGCCGCTGGCCCCAGCATGGCTCTGCTTTGCCCTGGTGAGGGCACTGCCTGAGCTCCAGAGCTCCCTTCCAGCCCCTCCATGCTGGGGTTCTGGGATGTTGGCACAACTGCCCAGAAGCTCTGCGACCCTACAGGCAGCTGTGCTCAGGTGCTCCAGCTCCTGGAGCTTGTCTTCAGGCTCCAATAGGTGCCCACCTACCTTGGCAGGTGACAGAGTCGGAGCCCAGGATCTGGTCCTCGGCGCAGGCGCACTGCCGGCCGCGGGGGGTGGCCAGGCACAGGCTGCTGCAGCCTCCATTGTTCACCCGGCACTTGTTGGAGCCCACTGCAGAGGACGGGCAGGGGTGAGGGCAGGTTGCAGTGCTCAGGGAGCCATGGTGGGCACTGGGTGTCCCTGGCACCCCACCTTCCTTCAGTGGGTTCTACAGGTGGAACCCTGCTGGAGACCCCAGTTCATGAGCCCACCCAAGGCACTGGTAACACCCAGGGACATCGAGTCTGGCTTTATGGAAGCCTGGCAGAGTGGGATTGAGCACAGGAATAGCAGAGTAAGGGCTGGGAGGGCAAGAGCCCACCCAAGGCACTGGTGACCCCCAGGAGACATCAAGCCTGGCAGAGTGGCACAGAAGGAGGAGAGGAAGGACTGGGAGGGCGAGAGCCCACCGAAGGCACCGGTGACCCCCAAGGGACATCGAACCTGGCTTTATGGGGTCCTGGTAGAGTGGGCACAGGAGGAGGAGGGGAGGAAGAACTGGGAGGGCAGGAGCTGCATGCGGGGATGGACGGGGGTCAGGGACATGTCCCAGACAAGGTTCCCCCAGCCCCAGGGCTGTGTGTGCAGTGCCAGGCATGGTGTCCTCAGCACCTTGCTGCTGCTGGGCATCATACATCCGTATCTCGAAGACGGGCGGGCGCTCGCTGCGCAGCAGGGCCACGGCCTTGGTGCTGCGCTGCAGCCGGTAGATGCTGCCGCTGCGGTACTCGGTCCAGAAGAGGAAGCCACCGTAGTGGCACAGCCCAAAGGCATGGTTGAGCTCGGGGCCCTCATACACGATCTGCAGGGACCCCAAGAGGTTAACCAGGAGGGGGGGACAGGGAAATGCCACCCTGGGATGACAGGGACAGAGAACGGGGGCAGGAGGGGACAGGTGGCCGCAGAGTGAGGTTGAACATGGAATCATGGAAGGGGTTGGATTGAAAGGGACCTTCAAGACCATCCAGTGCCAACCCCCAGCCATGGGCAGGGACCCTTCCCACCAGCCCAGGTTGTTCAAGGCCTCATCCCACCTGGCCTTCAACACCTCCAGGAAGGGGGCAGCCACAGCCTCCCTGGGTAACCTCTGCCAGTGTCTCCCCACCCTCCCTCTATAGAATTTCTTCCTCCTCTCCCCTCTCACTCTCCCCTCTCCCAGCTCAAAGTATTGTCCCTCACCTGTCACTCCCAGCCCTTGCCCAGGGTCCCTCCCCAGCTCTTCTGGAGCCCCTTCAGCCGCTGGAAGGCTCTCCCTGGAGCCTTCTCTCCATGCTGAACCACCCCTCCCCCACCAAGCAGACCCAGAGGATGAGGAGCAGCTGTGCCCTCCCAGCCCCTGGGGCTCCACTGGCCTTGCGCTCGGTGCCGTTGAGGTAAACCATCTCGATGCGGTCGTAGAAGGCATCCACCCAGTAGAGGATCCTGGCCGGGATGTCGAGGCTCAGCCCATTGGGCCACAGCACAGTCTTGGAGGTGATGAAGATGTTGCGGTTGGAGCCATCCATCCAGGCCCTCTCGATCTTGCCCCTCTTGCTGTCCTTGGGGTCCTCCTCCCAGTCCGTCCAGTACATCCACCTGCCATGGGCACCAACCTGTCACAGCCAGCAGGGCTCGGAGCCCGCCCAGTGCCCATCTGGAGAGGGCTGAGCTCAGCCTCCACTCAGTGAGCACAAAGCAGCAGTGAGGAGTCCTAGGCCAGGCTGGATGAGGCCTCAAGCAGCCTGGGCTGGTGGAGGGGTCCCTGCCCCTGGCAGGGGGTTGGCACTGGATGATCTTCAAGGCCCTTCCAACCCAACCCATTCCATGGATCTTGCTGCCCTGTGCCTACAGCCCCATGGTGCCCATGCTCAGCACTGTGGCTGGAGCTGTTGCCACAGCTCATGAGCCACCACAAACACCTGGATCGTGGAATCATGGGAATGGGTTGGGTTGAAAGCAACCTCAAAGACCATCCAGTTCCAACCCCCTGCCATGGGCCTGGCCTTGAACACCTCCAGGGAGAGGGCAGCCACAGCCTTCCTGGGCAACCTGTGCCAGTGTCTCCCAACCCTCACTCTCAAGAATTTCTTTCTCATCTCCGGTCCCAATCTGTCCTACCCAAGCTCCTGGAGCCAGCCCTGCCAACCCTGGCCTCCTCACCCATTCAGGGGGTCCACCACGATGGCCCTGGGGTGGGTCATCTTCCCCTCAATCAGTGTCTTGCGCGTCTGGGCAGCCTTCTCCAGTCGCGCCACGCTGATGGTCTTCTTGGGGCCATCGTCTGTCCAGTAGAGGTTGTTGCCCATCCAGTCCACAGCGATGCCCTCCACATTGTGAATGCCTTTGGGGAAAGCAGCAGCAGCTCAGCAGGGCTGCAGGAGAGCAGTGGAAGCAACACCTCCACAGGGGTCACCCAGCACAAGGTGAGGAGGATGATGGAAGCCTCCTGGCTGCAGAAAGGCAAACCAGGAGCATCCTTGGCTGCTTCACCCCAGGCAAGACAAAGGCACCCAGCTGGCACCATGGGGATGGATCAGCTGTACCCCAGGAACCCTGCTTGTGCATCCTCCCTCCCTCCCTCCCTCCCTCCTCCTCCTCCTCCCATCTGACCCCAGCCTGAGGTCCCTCTCCCACCTCTGCTGGGACACATGGACCTGTCAGGTCTACACCTGAGAGAAAGCGAAGCAGCAGCTCCGGGGCTTCATCCGAAGGCTCCAAGAGCCAAGGGAGGGGACAGGAGCTACTGTTCCACGGGGGGCACACAGATGGGCACTGCTGCCGTGGTGGGGGGGCTACCCAGGCAGGCAGGAGGGGCTACCAGGCACCCACCCTCCTTCAGGATGGTCTCGCGCTCAGTGCCGTCGATCTTCTGGCGCCCGATCAGGTAGCTGGTGGTGTCGGCGAAGTAGATGAAGCCAGTCTCGGCATGGAAGTCCAGCGCACGAGGGTTCATCAGGTTCTCGATGGGGATCATGTGCTCGTCTGGCACCTTGGCACCCATGTCCATGCCACGGATGATGCCCGGCCGCCCCTTCCCGTACACCAGGAACAGCTCGTGCTCAGGCTCTGCAGGGGAGGGTACAGGCAGCAGCAGGGTGACAGCCTGCACCACAGTGGGGGTGCACCCCCTCGTCTCCAGAGCTCACAGCAAGCTGGGAAACAGTGGTGAGAACCATCCCCACCAGCCAGACCGGCCCATGCCCGTGGCAAGGGGATTGCAGAGGGGGTCTACACCAAGGCAGTGACCAACCCCTTCACCCAGCAGCTCCCCGGGGAGCGCAGAGCAGTGCCCAGTTCGGGCTGAGAAGAGAAGAGCTGCTTGCAGCCTTGTGCTCCTCGTGCTCTGGCACCACCACCCCTGCCTAGCCTGCCGAGGGGGGGCCGCCAGCCCCCCCAGGCACCCCCCAGCTCTCCCGGGACTCACTCTTGCAGGATTTGCCATCGCTGCCCAGGCTGAAGCCGGAGCGGCAGCGACAGGTGCGGCTCTTGTGGCTGTTGGCCAGCAGGCAGATGTCGGAGCAGCCCCCGGGCTTGCCGAACTGGTCCGGCTCACAGGCATGGCTGCGGACTGCAACAGAGCCAGGGGCAGCTGCAGTGCGGAGCCACCACAGCGCACCCCGCAGGGATCTGCTACCCCCCCAACAGGCACCTGCTGTGCCCCCAGAGGGATCTGCTGTGCTCCCATATACATCTGCTGTGCCCCGCAGAGGTCTGCTGTGCCCCCACAGGGATCTGCTGCTCCCACTCAGCAATGTCTGGATCCACTGCAGGTATCTGCTGCCCCACCATGGAGATCTGCTGCCCCGCTGCAGAGATCTGCTGTGCCCACACAGGAATCTGCTGCCCTCCCACAAGAATCTGCTGCCCCAGCTTGGGAATGTCCTGCCCCACCACAGGTCCATGCCAGCCAGGAAGAGGACACCAGGATGCGACTGCAGTGACACGGACATGGTCTCAAGGTGCCCCCACCCTGGCCATGCCTCTCTGGGGTTTAGGAGAGTCCCATCTCCACCCTGGGGCTCTTGGCTGCCCAACCATGTCCTGAGTGAGGGTCCCACTATGGCCCAGCATGGGGAAGCTGGGGGGACTGGGCAGCTGAACCCATTCTGCCATGGCACTGGGGGACACAGCTTAGAGGCCATGGTGGTGTCAGTGGTTGGACTCAATGCCCTGAGGGCTCTTTTCCAACCAAAGTAGCTCGTTGATTCCACCATCCTGGGGGCCTGGCCCCATGGGGAGAGGGAATGTGGGAAGTGCAGCAGGTCCCTACCGCAACCACCCATCCTCTGGGGGTCCAGAGGCTCTCGCCCCCGCCAGGGTCGCACCTGTGGGCTGGCGCCGCTGGTGGTAGATATGCAGGGCCCCGCCCTTGTCCACCCTGGTGACCACCTGGTACTCGGTGCTGTTGAAGCGGTTGACACGGATGACACTGGTCTTCTGCTGGGCGTTGGCGTTGTCGGAATTGGTGGCATAGAGATAGTTCTCAAAGACAGTCAGCCCATAGAGGTGCTCGATCTGGGGGCACCATGCCAGGGAGTCAGGAGACAACACCACAATGCCACTTGCCAGCCCCTGGCTCCTGCCCTCTTCTCGCCCCACAACTCTGGCCCTGCTCTCCTTCAGGGCAGGAGGTGCTGCAGGACTGGTTGGGGGGCAGTAGCTTCCACCCCTTCCCGGCTACACCAGTACGGCCTGGCCTGAGGCGCTCTGGCACTCACCAGGATGCCCTGGATGATGGTGTGCCTGTTCTTGCCCTCGTAGTCCACCACCTCGATGTAGTCCAGGTAGGCATCGGCCCAGTAGACCAAGCGGTTGACCAGGTCCAGAGTGATGCCATGGGGGAAGACAATTTTGCTGTCCACCAGCTTGGTGCGGTTCTGCCCGTCCATGTCGCACCTCTCCACCTTGGGGATCTGCCCATAGTCGGTGAAGAAGACTTTGCTGCAGGAGCAGGAGGCAAAGGCAGGGGCTCAGAGCCTGGGCACCACCCTCAGCCCAGGCACCACCAACCCCGGGGAGGAGAGGAGGCTCCAGCAGTCCCCAAAGCCAGCAGGACTGCAGGGACAGGAGAGGTCACTTCCCCGGCAGCAGCCCCACAGCAGCTGCAGCCTCCTGCCCTGCTGTGCCTCCCAGCCCAACCTCTTACCCCATGGCTGGGTCCAGGGCGATGCCCTTGGGGTTGTAGAGCTCCAGGTCCAGCAGTGTGACGCAGGTGACGCCGTTCCTGTTGCAGACGAAGATTCTGTCGTCGATGTCATCCACGAAGTAGAAGTTGCCTGTGAGCCAGTCGATGGCCATCTGCTCCACGTCTGTGGGCAGGGAGGGCAGAGCTCAGGCAGGGGGGCAGGGATGGGGCCAGCAACTTGCACCCAGGGCAGTGCCTGCAGCTGCTCAGCGCCCCCCAGCCCGAAGACCAGGCTGAGGGGCTGCAGTTCCTGGGGGCTCTGGTCTTGCCCCTCAGGCTGGTGGCCTCAAGACCAAGGCAGGTGTGAGGGTGGTGTCCCCCAAGACCCCATGCAGAGACCCAGCAGCTCCACGGGGACAGGAGCAGCCCTGGAGCCCAACTAGCTGCAGGCAGCAGGACCCAGGCAGCCCTGGAGGAGCCCAGCCAAGCCCCATGGAGCTCTGAAGCAGCGAGAGGGAGACGATGGCTCAAGCCAGGAGGTTCTGCCCCAGGCTGCCCCTGCTTATAGGTCTCAGCCCCATGGGCCCTGCCTGGCTGCAGCACCACAAAGTCCTCCTCGGCTGCTGGTGAGCCCCAGAAGAGGAATTTTGCTGTCTGTGGGTGTCCTGTCCCAGCACAAACCCAAACCCCAAGCCCTCCAAGCAGCCCAGACCAAGTTTGCTCTCCTCCAAAGGAGCATTTTGTGTCCCCAGGGATGGGGATGTCCTGCCAGTGGTGGTGGCCAGCTGGTGACCAACCGCCCTGCCCTGCGGAAGGGCGAGGTCGCGACGCCTGTGGCCACCACCCAGTGTGATGCAGCTCACGAAAACAAGAGGGGAGAGCCAAAAGCCAAGGAATTGGCCTCCGACCAGCTCCTGCTATGCTGCCCAACATGCCAGAGCTCCTGGGGGGCTTCCAGGGCAAAGTTTGGGCTCTCAGTACAGGCAGAGCCATGGCACCTCCTGCCCGGCCCCTGGGTGCCTGAGGGATTTTGTTCTGAAAACCACCCAAAATGTGCCCGGGGTGGGGGGCTTGGGGCAGGTGAGGACCAGGCTCTTGAGATGGTGCTGGCCGAGCACTCACCTGCCCCTGCACCCCCAGCCCTGATTCACTCCCAGAGCAGGGGAGGGGGCGGCTGCAGCTCAGCGATGTGCAAGAATTCCCCGAACCAGCAGGTCTGGGCTGGCGGCCACGGGGCTGAGTCACAGTCACAGGACCCGGGGGGGCAATCCCAGCCGGGGCGGAGGATGGGAGCAGGACACCAGGAGGCCTCCAGCCCTCCCTGGCTGCAGCACGGGCTGCTCCGCGCTGCCTTCCCCCCAGAAGGCCACCATCATCATCACCAGCACAGCTCTGCCCCTCACCCTGCTGTCCTGGGGGGTGCCACTTCGCCAGCCTTGCCCTGCTGCGCTGCAGCCATCTCCTGACCCTGCAGCCGGGGCAAGTTCCTGCTCACCAGCAGGGACAAGTTCACTACAAAGTGAGCCACCACTGAGAGTCTGCGCAGGGATCAGAGGGGAAAGGCACAAAGCAAGCTCTGGGACCCCAGGTGAGCACCGGAGAGGGTCCTGCTCCTCCTGGGGGGGGTCCTGCTGCTCCCAGGGGTCTCCCAGCCAGGCCCCAGCTCATCCTGGGGCAGCAGAGTGCTGGGGAGCTGGGGGTGATGCAAGCTCCCCTCCCAGGCTGTATTTTTGCAGCTGGAAAGCATTACCCTGCTCAAAGGCTTTTGTTTTGCAGTTCTCTGCTCCTCTCCCTGCTCTCCACAGCCTCCCAGCACCTCCACGGGAACCACTTTGTGTTATTAATGATAATAATAATTATTTATTATTATTATTTTCCATCTCTTTCTTGTAGCCTCAGCTAAACCTGGATTTCCTCCTGACTCTTCCCTGGGAGCTCACATAGTAGATGTTTGTTTTGAACTCCTCCTGGCAGTCCGCAGGGACCTCCCCCCCTGCCTTTGGGGGATGCAGCCTCTCCCCACCACAATTCTGTGCCCACACCGAGGAGGGCAGTCGATGTCCCACAGTCACCCATGACCAGAAAGATGCAGTAAGGACCTGGCCCAGGGGCACCAGAAGGGACCAGGCCACACCTGTAAACAGCCCTCCTGGAAAGATGAAGCCAGGAGGCAGTGTCCACCCCTTTCCTCCTGCCCACATCTGCCAGCAGTGGGTAGGGGCTGGCTGGTGAGTCCACCCCCACCAGCTCCCCCACCAACGTCCTCCCCCGTGCTCACTTAGGGCTGGGTTGCAACACTCAGAGCTCATTGCCCAAGAGTGATCTGTGGGCTGGGGTGTGAGGAACGAGCTGGGGGCACCAACAGGGAAAGGTCAACTGGAAAGGCTCTTCCTGGAAGGAGCAGAGCAGCCTCAGCAGCTGGGCAGCCACAGCCACAGTCCCACTCGGAGCCACTGGGCAGGAGACTCACAGAATGGGTTGGGAAAGCTCTCCAGGACCATCCAAGTCCAACACCAACCCAGCACCATCATGACACCAAACCACGGCCCCAGGTGCCATGGTCACAGGTTTATGGAACAGGGATGGGCACTCCACCACCTCCCTGGGCAGCCTGTGCCTGTGCCTGACCACTCCTGTAGGACAGAAATTGCCCCTTATAGCCAAACCAAACCAAACCAAACCAAACCAAACCTCACCTGGGTAACTTGAGGCCATTTCCTCCCTTGTCCCTCAGGAGAAGAGCCCAACCTCACCTGGCTCCAGCCTCCTCTCAGGGAGGAGCCAGAAGGAGGCTGATGTGAGCCTCAGCCTCCCCTTCTACAGACTGAAGACCCCCAGCCCCCTCAGCTGTTCCTCACCAGCCCTGTGCTCAGGACCCTTCCCCAGCCTTCTTGCCCTTCCCTGGACCTGCTCCAGCCTCTCAATGTCCTTCCTGCAGTGAGGGGCCCATAACTGACCCCAGGATTCAAGGCTGCCTTTGCCCATGGCCATCCTTATGGGCAGAGGGAGCACCAAGAACTTCATCACCACAGCAGGTTGCTCAAGAAGGGCAGGGTGGAAACCCCAGCAAAGCCTGACAGCCACCCTGGCAGATGTTTCCTGGGCTCAGAGATCCTGACCAAGCTTTTGCTGCAGCTCCCACACAAAGCCATTTCTGTTCCCTTCTCCTTCTCCATGAGCTCAGCCAGAGACTGGGATCAGCTCCCAGGGGCAGTTCCCAGTGGAGCTCCTCATGCTGGGCAGTTTAAAGACTCAGCCTGGCAGGGTGCTGGGGCAGTTCATGTCCTTTGCCACCTGCAAAGATTGGACCAGATGAGCCTTGGGGTCCCTCCCAACCTGGCATTCTGGTCATAGATTCCTCAAATGGGTTGGGGTGGAAAGGACCCTGGAGACCATCCAGTGCCAACCTCTGGCCATGGTCAGGACACCTCCACCAGCCCAGGCTGCTCGAGGCCTCTGATTCTGTGATTCAGGTCACCAGTGGAAGAGGCTGAAGAAGCCTCTGGGGCCAACAGCCCTGTGACTGCCTGAAGACCCTCAGGTGTCCTCTCCATCCCAGGCTCTTCTGACCCTGGGCTGAGACCCAGTGCAGCACTATCAGGGCACGCCAAGGGCCAGCAACTGTCCCAGCAGAAGGGTTCAGCCTCCACCCAGGATGTTCTTGGCCTCACCAACTCTTCCAAACGTTTCCAGACACTCTCAGCAGTGACCTTTTCCCTCTCTAGCTCCAGCCTTATCCTGTGCTGGGACCAGCTTGTGCCTGTCAAAGAGCTTCTTGACACCAAGGGGTCACCAGCTCAAGGACTGTCCTGCCAGAGCTTCTCCCTGCCTCAGCCAACTCAGCCCTGAGCAGACTGTGGGCTGCTGGGGAAGGAGCTGTGCTGAGCCAGCAGAAAACTTCCCCCTGCGTGAATCAGTTGCTGTGCACTCTGCAGGCAGTTCAGCTGTGGCCTGAACCAGAGGAAGGAAACGGCTCCAGCCCTGCACTGCTCGACGGCGATTTCGACACCTCCAGGGCAGCCGCCCCGGGGGCTGCCCACGGCCAGCAGCAGCTCCACGTGGAAGAGCAACCATGGAGAGAGGCAAAGGCGCAGAGAGCTCAGCAACCGCAGACTGCATCGGCTTGGAAGGAACCCTGGAGGTCACCTCGGCCAAGCCCCTGCAGCCTTCAGGGACATCTCCAACCAGAGCAGGTTGCTCGGAGCCCCAGACCTGCCCTGGGATGGTTCCGGGGATGGGGGCAGGCAGCCCATGAAAGGACACCCATGGAGCCCTCAGCCCAAGCAGACAGCAGCCCAAAGCAGCCCGCCCAAGCCAGGACAGGAGCAGAGATGCCACCCTGAGAGCCACCTCCTGGGCTGGCCGAGTGCTGAACCATCTCCTGCTCCTGGCATCCCCTGAGACAGAGCCCCAGGGGCGGATCGCGTCCAAAGGGCCACCCAGTAGGATGCCCACAGGGCAGCGGGCACCGGAGAGCCAAGGCCGGGCGGCTGCTGAGGAACGCCTCGGTTCCAAGCCGCCTCCAGCAGAGGGACGCAGGCTGCAGACTCGCCAGGAATGCGGTCCCCAGGGCTCCTCACATCCATCGGCTTCCTACTCCCCTTCTCGGAGGGAATGATCCCTGGGATAGGTTGACATAATGCCATAATCTGCAGGAATTTCTGCTCTTCCCCTGCCCCCCGCTGAGAACAAACCAGACTCTGTGTGCCCCAGCCCTGGACAAACACAGTTCCTGGACACCATCTGCCCTCCCCAGGACAGGCATGAAGGCAAACTCCACCCTCGGAGTACTGGCCTGAAGCGGGCAGAGACCCTGCACTGCTCCAGGGTCCCACACAGCCCACTCCTGCCGCCCAGAACAGACTCCCCCTTGCCTGGGGAGCCTCTGCCCTGACCCTGTTCCCCAGATGGGGACTTGAGGAAAACCTTCTGGACTTTGAGGGTTCAGAGCTCTGGAGCAGGATGCCCAAAGAGGCTGTGGAGTCTCCTCTGGAGGTTTCCAGAACCTACCTGAGCATTGTGGGCCTGGGCAAGCTGCTGTGGGTGGCCTGCTGGAGCAGGGAGGTTGGGCTGGGTGAGCTCCAGAGGTCCCTTCCAGCTCCCACCACACCAAGAGTGTGGAGAGCTTGGTGAGCAGCAGGCAGAGCCCCCAGGACCACCTCAGTCTCGTTCCCCCAACAACCAGGCTAAGAAAGAAGCAAACTCTCTCCCTGCCTTCTCTGGAGCTACTGAGCCTGCAGCAGGAGCTGCTGGGTGCAAACTGGTGACCCAGGCCAGGACATCTGAGTGGGCGCTGGGCAGGACCCCATGGCCCCTGCCCACGCAGCCCCAGCACTGCCACGGGGTACAACAGCACCCCCAACACCCACCCTGCTCCGTGGGGCAATGCCCAGCCCAGCTGCCCCCAGGTAGCGGTGGATGGAAGATGCTGAAGCACCCCCACGGAGCCCTCTGGCACTAGCCCCCAGCACTGGATCCTTGGCCAGCACTAGAAGGAAGCCAGAGAGGAGTAGCAGAGCCAGCAAGACTGGCACAGCCCTCTGAGACCCCTCAGCCCAGCACCACCATGGTCACAGGAGCCTGGGGAGCGCAGGAGCAGAGCTGGGTCTTGCTCCTCTGAGTGCCAGGGAGGGCAGCCAAGGGCTCACTAATTACTGTGCCTAATGAGGCCACTCCGTGGGCAACAATGCTCAGCACAAGGCTCTTGGTGTCCTTCTAGGTGAGAGGAGAGGGACACAGGCTCCACAGGAACCCGGGGAGATGGCATCGGGATGGTTCTGGACAGCAGGAGACATCAGGAAGGGAAAATGGGGGCAGAGTGGGCAGAGAGGAAGCCAGCAGGGCCCAGCTGTGGGGCATCTGGCAGGTGCATGGAGCATAGGGCTGGGATCCACTGGAAACCTAACCTGGCTCCCTGCACAGGAGCATCCCAACCTGCAGGCATTCTCCTCACCCCTGTGTCTCCAGTAGCCTGGGAATGAGCTCCTGCTCCATGTGGGAGACTTCCCCACTGGGGACTTCTCTGTCCTGGGAAGGGGGGAGGCAGAGAAGACCTTTCCCTGCTCCATCAGGGCAGACCTCACTGCTGTCTACAACTACCTGAAAGGAGGTCATGGCCAGCTGGGGTTGGGCTCTGCTGCCAGGCACCCAGGGACAGAACAAGAGGACACAGCCTCAAGCTGTGCCAGGGCAGGGTCAGGCTGGAGGTTAGCAAGAAGTTCTACATGGAAAGAGAGGTTGGCATTGGGATGGGCTGCCCAGGGGGGTGGTGGAGTGCCCATCCCTGGGGGTGTTGAAGAGGAGGCTGCATGAGGCACTTAGTCCCAGGGGTTAGTGAATCAGAAGGGTTGGGTGACAGGTTGGATTCAATCCCAGAGGCCTTTTCCAGCCTGGGTAACTCTGTGCCTCTGTGACTGGGGTGGTTGGGGTGGCCATGAGGAAGGGACAAAGTGGGCCCAGGTCTGGGGGCAGCTGAGGGAGCTGGCGGTGCTCAGCCTGGAGAAGAGGAGGCTGAGGGGAGGCTTCCTGGCTCTCTGCAGCTCCCTGAGAGGAGGCTGGAGCCAGGTGGGCTTGGGCTCTTCTGCCAAGGAACAAGGGACAGGTCAGGGGGCACAGGCTGCCCAGGGAGGTGCTGGAGTCCCCATGCCCTGTGGCCATGGCACCTGGTGCTGTGGTTTGGTAGCCATGGTGGTGCTGGCCTGGATGCTCGCAGAGCCTTTTCCAACCCAAACCATTCTGTGGCTCTCTTGGGGTTTTTAAATCCCTAAGCCCCGCGGATCAGCAAGGGCAGAGCAAAAGCCACCAGCAGGTAACTCCTGCCAAGGGACTTCACAGCCTCCTCCTGGCTGGGCTGAGGCAGGCAAGGAGCACAGATTTGGTTTCCATGCCAAGGGAGACAAGAAATGACCTTGGGCTGCTCTGCAGAGCTACACTCCTGGAATCCTTCTGTCCCCAAGCCCTCCAGCCCAGCTCTGCTTGTTGGCAAGGTCTGGGTCATTAGGAGTAACAGGGCTGAAGTGGAGTCAAGGAAAACAACCTCCGGACCAGCTGGGTGAGGAGGAAGCTGCCCAGGGAGGAATTTCAGAGGCACAGAATGCCAGGCTGGAAGGGACCCCAAGGCTCGTCTGCTACAACTTTCAGTACAAGGCAGATTGCTGCTGCTCAGGGTTGGTAACACAGCCAGGACCTGACCCTTGAGACTCCAAAGCCCTGCCGGGGGGGAGTCATTTGCCCAAAAGAAAGAGAAAACAGCAAACCTTAACCCAAGGAACAATAAATCAGAGAGGCTGCAGCAGCCCCTCCCCAGCAGCCCTGGCTGTGTCCCACAGTGCAGAGGACATTCCTGGGAGCCAGCTCTAACCTCCCCAACACCAGCCCTGATCCCCTGGGATGCTCAGACCTGCCCTGTGCTGGGATCAAATCTCTGGCACCTGGGCTCTGGGGCTGGGACCTGGCACCAGTGGGTGACCTGGCATAAGGACTGCACTAACCCAAACCCTGGCACTGCAGGGCTGCAGAGCTCAGGGCTTGGCCCAGATGCTAGCCTAGGGCTGAGGCTGGGACGCAGGCAGGGAACTGAGCTGGGTGGGAAGAGCTGGGGGAGAGCTACCCAAAGGCAGCCCAGCCCTGGGCAGGACCTGCAGTGGATCCCCAGCAGTGCCCAGGCTGAGCAGCACAAGGCTTGGCAGCAGCTCCTGCTGGGCTCTGGGATTTCTGCTGTGCTTTGCCCTGGGATTCCCTGGAAGCTCAGACCCAGACAAACGAGGACATTGTCCTGGGACTTGTGGAGGCTGAGACTTGCCCAAGGAACCCACAGGACCGAGAGGCCTTAGAGGGCAGGGAGCAGCCCTCAGCAAGGTGGGTCCAGAGAGAAGGGCAACTCCCAGCAGGGCAGCTGAGCACTGGCAGCTGGCTGGACGGTGCCACCTCCAAGCTCCCTACAGGGACCCCATGGCACCTGCCAGCAGTGGGTGCAGCATCACCCCCAGGGCTGGGGGAGACCTCTTCCTGCAGCTCTGTGCTCACAGCATCCCAGCACCGTGGGCGTGGACGGGACCTCCAGAGTTCACCCAGTCCAGCCCCAGGGATGGGCACCTTCCCTGTGCCCTGGGGCAAGGGCAGGGCCTTCCCCACCCGGGTCAGCTGAATTCCTCTCTTCCACCCTGAGCTATCACAGCACAGCAGGAGGCCAAGGCAGCTTCTCCTGCCTGGGCTTGCAGATGCTCTCCCAGGAGCTGCCCTTCCCTCCTGGGCATGGCTCACAGCAGCCTCCTGCAGCCCAAGCAAGGCCCCAGCAGCCAAGAGCCTCCCCATGACAGGGTGGATGCTGCAGGTCCTGCACCAGCATCTCGGCACCACCTGCTATGCCCAGGGTGGGCCTCCTGCAGCCACCCTAAACCCACAAGCCAGGTCACAGCCCCTGGGGCTGCTGCATCCTCAGCCAGCAGAAGGCAACTCAGAGAGCTCAGGACCCTCCCAGCACAGAGACCAGGCTGAGGAAGGACATCTTGGGCTGCCTGCTCAGGGAGGTGGTGGAGTCCCCACCCCTGGAGGTGTTCAAACCCCACGCAGCCATGGCACCTGGGGGCATGTTTTGGTGCCCATGGTGGTGCTGGCTCAGCAGCTGGACTCGATGGCCTCAGGGACCTTTTCCAACCCAAATAGTTCTGTGACTCTGTGATTCAGGAACACCTCAAAACCTCACAGTTGCACCCCAGCAGTTTCCCTTCCCCTGGGCCAACCACAGCCCATGGCTCACGTGCCCGCTGCCAGCCACCACCCAGCTGCCCTCCCAGCTCAGGAAATTACAACACCAAGGGAGCTGGATGGGAAGAGCAGAGGCTGAGCTCCACACAGAGCTGCCCCACCAGGGAGCCACAGGGTGACCAAACCCAGCCTGAGGAAGCCCTGGGCACGGGCTCGCAATGAGCCAGGAATGGGCACCGGCAGCATAAAGAGCCAAACGTGCCCTGGGCTGCAGCAGGAGCAGGTAAAGCAGCAGTACAGGGAGGGGATTCTGCCCCTCTGCTCTGCTCAGCCCCACCCTGCAGCACTGCCTCCAGCTCTGGGGCACCAGCACAAGAAGGACCTGGACCTGCTGGACAGGGTCCAGAGGAGGTCACAAAGGGAGGCTGCAGAACCTCCCCTGTGGGGCCAGGCTGGGAGAGTTGTGGCTGTGCAGCCTGGAGAGGAGAAGGCTCCAGGGAGACCTCAGAGCAGCCTTGCAGTGCCTGAAGGGGCTGCAGGAGAGCTAGGGAGGGACTTGGGTTAAGGGCTGGGAGTGCCAGGATGAGGGCAATGGCTTTGAGCTGGGAGAGGGAAGACTGAGAGTGGAGAGGAGGAAGAAATTCCAGAGAGTGAGGGTGGGGAGACACTGGCACCGGATGCCCAGGGAGGCTGTGGCTGCTCCCTCCCTGGAGGTGTTCAAGGCCAGGCTGGATGAGCCCTTGAGCACCCTGGGCTGGTGGAGGTGCCCCTGCCCATGGCTGGGGGTTGGCACTGGGAGGTCTTGAAGGTCCTTCCCAACCCAAAGCATTCAATGTATCTCTGAAGCCTTAGGAGAGGAGCAGGAGACCCAAACCTCCCCAAAGCCGGGTGGGGGGAGCAGAGCTGAGCCTAATTTCAGGCTGTGGCCTGCAAAGGGTGAGGCCTCTCCCTAAAAATAAACCTGCCCTAAAAATACCCAGAGCCAGCTCGAATTCACCACAGCCACCAGCCTGGGGCAAGCTGAAACCCCAGCAGGAGCACTGCTCCCATTGTGCAGCTGAGCTGGGACCAGCGAGGCCAACCTGGAGCTGGAGCCAGCGCTGGAGCCACCCTGGCACAAGGAAACCACCTCCTGCCCCTGGGCACTGCTGACTCAGAGCTGCCCTGGGCTTTGCTGTCACCTCTTGGGGTGGGACCAGCTCCTGGCTTGGCCAAAGAGTTGAAAAGAGCCACAAGAGGAAGCAGGGAAACCTTCACCCCTGAACCTGCTCCATAGGTGCCAGCCCTGCTCCTCCTCTTCCTCCTCATGAAAGAAACCACAGAACCCACTACAAATAGAAAGGAGAAAGGAGAAGCAGAGCCAGGAGGGAGCTCTGTGCTGAACCCTCAGTGTCTGGCCCCATGGAAAGTTGTCTCCTGCCCAGCTACAGCCTCGTGGCACTGCCACTGACTGGGGACATGTCAGGGCTGGAAAGGAGATGGCAGCAAGAGCAGGAACAGCCCCGGGGAAAGCAGGAGCAGCCCCGGGGGCAGCACTCACGGTGCAGGCTGAGCGAGATGTTGATGGAGCGCTCCTCCACGAAGCCCTTCAGGTTGGGGATCCTGGCACACTTGAGCACGGTCTGGGGGGCACTGTCCCCCACATGCACCCAGCACACTGTGTCCTCGATGTAGTTGAAGTCCATGGCTGTGGTCTGCTTGGCACTGGTGGGGGTGATGTTGGGCACAGGGGCTCCGCTCAGGTAGGTGGCCAGGATGTTCTGGGAGTTGGCGATCAGCAGCACCGGAGGGCGGTCCACAGGCTCTGGTGGGGAAGGGGTGGAGAGTGGGCATGGCAGGGAGGCCGTGGCAGGGAGGCTGTGGCAGTGGTGGTGTGGTCATGGCAGGAAGGCTGTGGCAGGGAGGCCATGGCAGGGACGCTGTCGCAGGAAGGCTGTGGCAGGGCTCATGGTTGCACACAGAGCCAGGCTGCAGCCCAGCTCCTCTGCTCCAGGGACAAGACCATGCAGACCCCTATAGAAGGGTCCTCAAGCACGGGCAGACTGAAGCAAGGAAGCAGGGCGGGAGGCCACAGCTAGCCTGGAGGCTATGGCCTCCCGAGGCTCTCACCATTCTTGGCCTTGCAGGACCTGTTGTCTGGTTGCAGCAGGTAACCTTCCACGCAGCTGCAGGTGTAGGAGCCCTCCGAGTTGGTGCAGGTCTGGCTGCAGGTCCCATAGATGCTGCACTCATCCAAGTCTGTGAAGGAAAGCAAGCTCAGACCTGCCACCCCGCCCTGAGGGGACAGAGAACCTCTCCCCCTCCTCCCCGGGCAGGGCTGCAGGGCAGGATGTGGCCCACATGCTCCCAGAGGAATCTCTGCCTGAGGGACTCTGCTCCAGAAGCAGCAGCCAGGGGACAGCTCCGGCCCCAGCCCCTCCCACGCTGCCAGCTCTGCCCCCCCCAGCTGCAGCCTCAACGTCTCTGAGCTGCAGCTCCCGAAGCTCCTGCTGGTGGCTTCCTTCTGCCGGATGACAGAGGAGTCCCCAGAGAGGACCTCTGGCCCCAGAGCTGCCTGCAGGAGCTGGCAGAGGCCTCTTGCAGCTCTGCTCAGGGCAAGGGAGGAGATGGAGCTGCTGCCACTTTGCACTTCCAGCCACTGATGCTGACTCTCTCCTGCCTTCCAGCATCCTCTCCAGAGTCCCACCCTATGACATTCCCACCCCAGATTCCCATCCCACCCCAGATTCCCATTCCACCAGCCCCTGCATTCCCTCCTGAAGATCAAGGTCTGCTGAGTCCCAATTCCCTGTGTTCAAGCCCCAAGACCACAGCATCAACCACAGCTGAGGAGCTGCCAGTGCCATGCCCTGGTGCCAGCTGTGCTCAGCCCACACCAACCTCTGCAGCTCCTGCGATCCTCTGCCAGCTGGAAGGAGCTGTTGCAGTAACAGGCAGGTCCAGCCAGTGTGGGCACACAGTGGTGCTGGCAGCCCAGCACTGTGCAGTTGGCCAATTGCTCTGTGGCACAAGAGGAGACAGGAGGTGACCAAGGGGTTCCCAAAGCTGCACGACTGTGCCAGAGTCTCCCCACTCTCACTCTCCACTCCTTCCTTCCCAAGCTTCCATCCACTCCCTCTTGTCCCATCGCACCAACGGGGGACACAGAAGTGATGCTCCAGCAGCAGGGACCAAGGTGCCAACTCATCTCCCCAGGCCAAGCCTGGGGCAGAGGCAGGTTGGGGCTGGGCTCACAACCAACTGCAAGGAAATGCCTCAGCAGGGTGGCACCACCAGCTCTGCCTGCGCTGGACCTTGGCATCTGACACAGCCAGGGCTTATGTCCCCAGCATGCCCAAACCTGCGAGCAGCAACCACACAGGACCTGCCCTCCCCTCGTGTGTGCTGGCCACGTGCTGTGAGGAGCCAACCCTCACCTTGGGCAGTGAGAACAATTAGCCAAATGTTAATTGCCAGCTGCAGAACCCCTCGGGCTGCACCTCCCCTGGCAGCTGGAGCCCAGTTCTGGGGTAGGCAGGAGGGATGGATCCCATGGGACATGAATTGCAAGGTTCTGCAGCTGGGATGGGGCAAACTGGGCAGGAGAGCAGAGCCCAGAGAGCCCCAGCCCAGGGGTCAGCCCAGGACATGACTCTGAGCCACTAATCTGTGCCCAGCGAGCTGGCACAGGCTGCCCCGGGAGAGGTTTCCAGCAGGATTAGCAACAGGAGGGGGCTCAAAGCTCCTGAAAATTAGGCACAAGCCCCTGCTGCTGTCCCTCATCTGCAGCAGTGCCCAGGCCCTGCCAGCCTGCAGAGTCAGGGCACAATGCAGCCATTCTCTGGCCTGCAGGCTTGGAAGTAGGCACTGCAGCCACAGGATAATCCCTGGATCCATGGCCCCAAGACAGGGCAGAGCAGTGGGAGCAGCCTGGAGCTGCCACACGAACCCAGCCTGGGGCTCGCAGCACCCAGCCAGGACCCAGGGGCACCCAGGGGCACCCAGTGGCACCCAGGGGCACCCAGGAGCAAGTGGGGACCCTGTGGCAGAATCCCAGAACACAAGGATGTTGGAAGATGCTTTTGGGATCATCTCAGCCCAACCTTCTGTCCAGCACTGCCAGGTGCTCAGAGCCTTGTCCCTGACCATCCAGCAGGCAGGACAGGGGCAGGGGCAGCACCACAAGAGGCAGACCCCCAGGCCACAGCCCCCTCCCAGTCATCATCCAGTGAGTGTCCATCCCTGGTGGGGTTGCAAAGCCTCAGAGATGTGACACTGAGGGCCATGGCTTGGAGGTGCCCTGGTAGTGCTGGGGTAAGAGTTGGACCTGATGAGCCTGAAGGGTCCTCTCCAGCCCCAATGGCTCAGGGCCCTGCCCCAGCCCAGACACCCACCCCGGCAGTGTGGGCCCTCATCGGAGCCGTCGAAGCAGTCGTGGAGGCCATTGCAGAGCTTGCTCATGTGGATGCAAAGCTCCGTGCCCAGGCAGTTGTGCTCATTGGGTTGGCACCGTGATACCTTGCTCTGGGGACCTGTGGGACAGCAGAAGGCAGAAGCGTCACAGAGGGACTTCAGGAGGCTCCTGCACAAGGCCCATCTCCCACGGGCACTGTGGCTGTCTCGCCCCAGGCAGGGCAGGCAGCTCCCACCCCTGAGGCATGGGGACAGTGGCAGAAATAGCTCCTGAGCTCCCTGTGGACCTCCTGTCCTTCAGCGCAGGAGAGGCCCCTAGGATGCCCTGAGAAGGGCACCGACAGCACGTGGCAGGCCCTGGCCAGGCACAGCCCCAGAGACAGCTCTGTGGGGCAGACACCTCCAGCAAGGGCTCTGCTGTGGGAGCTTGGCCTGGATAAGCTGTCCCTGGAGAGGAATCTTCCAGCACTGCATGTGCCAGCACAGCCTCCTCCAGCCCCATCAAGGCCAGGCTGGATGAGGCCTCAAGCAGCCTGGGCTAGCAGGAGCTGTCCCTGCCCGTGGCAGGGGGTTGGAACTGGCTGATCTTTAAGGTCCCCTTCAACCCAACCCATTCCATGGTGCCATGGAGCCCAGGCCGTGGCTACCTCCTCTCTCCCAGCCCAGGGCACCCAGGAGATGATTCCTGGGCAAGCTTTTGTTGCAGAGGGAGGAGGCTGCAGAGTAACACTACAGAGGACAACGAAGGGTTCATGAAGAGTCAGCAATGCAGAGGCCAAAAGCATGGAGGGGCTGAGACTCAGGGCAGAGTTGCCCAGGCAGAGCTGCTCTGCTGCATCCACTCCTGCCCTGCAAAGAGCCTGGATCAAGCCACTTATGCCAAGCAGGGCAGGATTTAACCTCCCAGCCACTGTTTGCTTTTGCCTGTGTTTGTCATGGTACAAAGCAGCCAATTTATCACATGGGACAAGGCTCTGGTACTGCCCAAGGAGCTGAACTGGGTAGGAATTTCTAACCTCTCCAAACCACCTGGAAAACAGCAGGGAAAAGAAAAAAGAGAAGGAAAGAAGAAAAGCAAAAATGCTCCTCCTGCAAACACAGCCTGAAGTTGAGTTGGCAACAGCCCAAAAAGATGCAGATATGGAAGAATGGGCAAAGGAGGAGCTGGCAGTGGGACCAGCAGCCAAGCACTGGCACAGCTTGGCCAGGATGGGTCCTGCTGAGCCTTCCCAGCAGCAGGAGCAGAGCGAAAGCTTTGCAGGTCTTGCTCAAGGTGTGCCTGACCCTGAGCAGGGCCACGCTGGCAGCAGGACCAGAGACTTCCTGAACCTCAGGCTGATGAACTGCAAACACCCAAGAGGCCAAAGGCTGTGGATTTGCAGAGTCACCTCCAGTGAAGAAATGAAGAAGAGGAGCTTGGAGCTCAACCACCCTGCCCACGGACAGAGGCCCAGCCTGGCCAGGGCACCCAGCTGAGCTGGCAGAGCACCGGGCACGGAGCCAGCCAGGACACAGTGGCCAGATGCCAGCTGTCAGTAGCCCAGGCACAGCAAATCCATCCCGCAGAGCCCCTCACTGCCCTGCAGTTCTGACAGCAGGGAGACTCCTGGCCAAGATTTTCCCCTCCCAGGAGTGAAAATTCGACTGACTGGGCAAGAACTGGGCAGGAGGCACTCACGCAGACACAAGCAGGGAATTGAACCCTTCCTGTGCTCAGCTCAGTCGTGAGCAGCGCCAGGAATGCTCCACAGGATTCCCCGGGGAGGAGGAGCCCTGCAGGGGAGTCCTGGGACCAGAGCAGAGCCCTGGAAAGAAGGAGGCTGAGGGAGGGGATTCTGCCCCTCTGCTCAGCCCCACCCTGCAGCACTGCCTCCAGCTCTGGGGCACCAGCACAAGAAGGACCTGGACCTGCTGGACAGGGTCCAGAGGAGGTCACAAAGGGAGGCTGCAGAACCTCCCCTGTGGGGCCAGGCTGGGAGAGTTGTGGCTGTGCAGCCTGGAGAGGAGAAGGCTCCAGGGAGACCTCAGAGCAGCCTTGCAGTGCCTGAAGGGGCTGCAGGAGAGCTGGGGAGGGACTTGGGTTAAGGGCTGGGAGTGCCAGGATGAGGGCAATGGCTTTGAGCTGGGAGAGGGGAGACTGAGAGCGGAGAGGAGAAGCTGCTGGATGAGAAGCCCAGTGCCAAAGAGGTGAGAAAAAAGCTGGCCTGGAAACCCTGGAGGCTGGGAGTCCTGGCACGTGCTGACAGGTCAGGTTCTGCTCAAGCAAGTCCAGGCAGGAGCAGGCATGGAGCAGGCAGCAACCTCCAGCCCTATCCAAGCAGCCACCTCCAACTGTGCCCACGAAGGCCAACGTGGTCCTGGCTGAAGACCCCCAGGTCCTCAAACCTCATCAGTCACTTCTGAGGCTGGGGAGGGTACCAAGAACGCCTAAAGCAAAGAGCATGTCCAGAGCTGAGGGTCTGCAGTGGGGATGGACACTTTGGGCTCAACCAGTTGAGCCTTCACAGTGGACAATGAGGAAGAGGAGGAAGAGGGAGAAGCATCAGAGGGCTCCATTCTGCGCCCACCTGCCAGGGTGGATGGGGTGGACTGATCAGAGTCTATCAGTTAGGATGGATTTCTCCCAGCCAGGGAAGGGCTTCCAAGTCCTCCTGCTGTAATTTTCCAGGGCTGCTGACTGACTGGAGCCAGGGAGCTGATGCCAGCCCCCCCAGGCCTCCCCAACCCCCTCAGCCCTCCCACGGAGGGGCTGGTTGCATCATTTTGCCTTAAGAAATAAATCACCCTGGGGCTGAACCAGAAATTGGCTTTGGGGGAGACCTTGCTGCCAAGTACAGCGAGAAGCAGGAGTCCAAGCAGGGTCCTTGGACTAGAGGACAGGGTTTGATGGCCACTGGTACCCTTCAGTGGGCAGGAGGAGACACTGGGACACGGGAGAGGGAGAGCACAGCTGCAGCCCAACCCCAGCACCGCTCTGCCTCACTCCTCCATGCAGCCACTGCCCCATCCCCAGCCCTTGTGCCCCATCTCCAGCCCCTGTGGAGGTAAAAGGAGGTCAGCCAGGGAGGACAGACAGATGGACAGGTGGGATGCCTGCCCTGGGTGGTGCCCACCCACCCACTCCGCCCCCTGACATGCTGGAGCTTCTGGTACCAAAGAGGAGCTGAGGTAGAGGTTGTACAATGCCACCTGCCTGGGACCTCACAAAGAGCAGGGTCCTGACCCTGAGGGGAAGAACCAGGGGCCAGACTCTGCTCAGTGGTGCCCAGGGACAGGACAAGGGTCAAGGGGCACAAACAGGAACCCAGGAGGTTCCACGGGAGCAGGAGAAGAAACTTCGGAGTGAGGTTGCTGGAGGCCTGGAGCAGGCTACCCAGAGAGGTTCTGAAGACTTCTGCTCTGGTGAGCTTCCAACCCTCCCTGGCTCCAAAGGTCCCTTCCAAGCTCTACCATGCTGGCATTCAGCAGGGAGGGTGGATGGATGGCAAGGGGAAAGGAGGGGAAAGAGGTGGGGAAAGAGGGAGGGGAAGGAGGGAGGAAAAGAGGGGGAAAGAGGTGGGGAAAGAGGGAGGGGA